>WNWK01004377.1:0-57500 GCA_009830355.1 Cherax destructor | reverse complement strand
TGGAAGAACAAGCATGTATAACAGGAAGGGCACTGGAATGGATCAGGGAATACCTCACAGGGAGGCAACAACGGGTCATGGTGCGTGATGAGGTATCACAGTGGGCGCCTGTGACGAGCGGCGTACCGCAGGGGTCAGTCCTAGGACCAGTGTTATTCTTGGTATATGTAAACGACATGACGGATGGGATAGACTCAGAAGTGTCTCTGTTCGCAGATGATGTGAGATTAATGAGGAGAATCACATCGGAAGAGGACCAAGCAGGACTTCAAACAGACCTGGACAAGCTTGGCATCTGGTCTAGCAACTGGCTTCTCGAATTCAATCCCACCAAATGCAAAGTCATGAAGATCGGAGAAGGACAAAGAAGACCGCTGACAGAGTACAGGCTAGGTGGACAAGGGCTACAAACCTCGGCAAAGGAGAAAGACCTTGGGGTGAGTATAACGCCAAGTACGTCTCCGGAGGCACACATCAACCAGATAACTGCGGCAGCATATGGGCGACTGGCAAACCTAAGATTAGCGTTCCGTTACCTAAACAAGGAATCGTTCAAGACACTGTACACCGTGTACGTCAGGCACATACTAGAATATGCAGCACCAGTCTGGAACCCACACCTGGTCAAGCACGTAAAGAAACTAGAGAAAGTGCAAAGGTTTGCGACAAGGCTAGTTCCACAACTCAGGGGTCTGTCCTATGAAGAAAGGTTGAGGGAAATAGGACTAACAACACTGGAGGAAAGAAGGGTCAGAGGAGACATGATAACGACATACAAAATACTGCGGGGAATCGACAAGGTAGACAGGGACAGGATGTTCCAGAGAGGGAACACTCAGATGAGTCAAAGGGATGTTAGGAAGCATTTCTTCAGCCACAGAGTAGTCAGGAAGTGGAATAGTCTAGATAAAGGTATAGTGGAGGCAGGAACCATACATAGTTTTAAGACGAGGTATGATAAAGCTCATGGAGCAGGGAGAGCAGAGACCCAGTAGCGGACAGCGCAGAGGCGGGGCCAGGAGCTGAGTCTCGACCCCTGTAACCACAATTAGGTGAGTACAATTAGGTGAGTACACACACACACACACACACACACAATATATATATATATATATATATATATATATATATATATATATATATATATATATATATATATATATATATATACATATACATAAGGATAAAAGAAGATAATCGAAAGCTAGCTAAACAATCTCTCACTGAGTCCAAACGTTTGAATGGGGAATGAAAACTTGACATTATTGATCTCAACAATAAGGCAAAAAGTCAAACTGACGCTTCTGTTGCCTGACAATTTCACGCCACTTGATAACCAGAGTCAAACATGAGCCAAAAATGAAAATACTAATGCAGGTGAAATGATATTACAATTTCTGACTAATATTGCATTGCGCTGTATTATTTTAATCGAGAAACATTTTTTGGTGCTAATTGAAGTACGATTTTTTTTAATGAATGAGTATATTACTCAATATATGAGCGATCCATTACAGAATTTATATACTGTATATATTCTGCAAATACGTATAAATGTATATTTTAGTGATTACTTTCATATGAGGCTTAATTTCATTTGGAGTTGCTATTTTTGAGAGATATAAATTATACATCATATGTTTTTATCATGATTGAACATTGGATAGTCGAATCAACAGCACTCGAAAATAACAATACATCTAGCAAAATGTAGTCCTTTGCCCCCGAGTTCATCCGCTCACTTCAGTAAGTCAAAAAAAAAAAAAAAATTGAAAGCAAAAAAGTGAGATAAGTGGTCTGGAAATGATCATCGAATGTTAGGTAATTATATGAATAAAATAGATTGTACAAAAAAAAAAAGAATGATCAAAGGAAGAGACGGTGTCAGGAAGTGAGGTACAAATTAGAAAGAGCTTCATGATGGCCTTCTCTACCTCGTTCCCATTCTTTTGCTGTGGTGGTTTTTTTTTTTTTTTGCCAACTGATGCTGATTTTTTGGCATAGGGATGATGCGTTTTTGGTCTAGTGATGCTGTGTTTTTGACCTAGGGATGCTGTGTTTTTGGCCTAGGGATGCTGTGTTTTTGGCCTTGGTATGCAGTGTTTTTGGCCTAGGGATATAGTGTTTTGGCCTAGGTATGCAGTGCTTTTGGCTTAGGAATTATATGTTTTTGACCTAGGGATACAGTGTTTTTGGCCTAGGGATTAAGTGTTTTGGCCTAAGGATGCAGTGCTTTTGGCCTAGGAATTATGTGTTTTTGGCCTAGGGCTGCAGTGATTTTGGCCTAGGGATTAAGTGTTTTTGGCCTAGGGATTCAGTGTTTTTGGCCTAGGAATTATATATTTTTGGCCTAGGGATTCAGTGTTTTTGGCCTAGGAATTAATTGTTTTTGACCTAAAGATTCAGTGTTTTTGGCCTAGGGATTCAGTGTTTTTGGCCTATGGATTCAGTGTTTTTGGCCTAGGAATTAAGTGTTTTTGACCTAGGGATTCATTGTTTTTGGCCTAGGAATTATGTATTTTGGCCTAGGGATTCAGTGTTTTTGGCCTATAATTAGTGCCTTTTGGCCTAGGGATTCAGTGTTTTGCTAGGATTATTGTTGACCTAAAGATTCAGTGTTTTTGGCCTAGGGATTCAGTGTTTTTGGTCTAGGAATTAAGTGTTTTTGGCCTAAATTCAGTGTTTTTGCCTAGGGATTCAGTGTTTTTGGCCTATGGATTCAGTGTTTTTGGCCTAGGAATTAAGTGTTTTTGACCTAGGGATTCATTGTTTTTGGCCTAGGAATTATGTATTTTTGGCCTAGGGATTCAGTGTTTTTGGCCTATTAATTAAGTGCCTTTGACCTAGGGATTCGGTGTTTTTGGCCTAGGGATTCATTGTTTTTGGCCTAGGAATTATGTATTTTTGGCCTAGGGATTCAGTGTTTTTGGCCTAGGGATTCAGTGTTTTTGGCCTAGGGATTCAGTGTTTTTGGCCTAGGAATTAAGTGATTTTGGCCAAGGGATTCAGTGTTTTTGGCCTAGGAATTAAGTGTTTTTGACCTAGGGATTCAGCGTTTTTGGCCTAGGAATTATGTATTTTTGGCCTAGGGATTCAGTGTTTTTGGCCTAGGAATTAAGTGTTTTTGGCCTAGGGATTCAGTGTTTGTGGCCTAGGAATTATGTATTTTTGGCCTAGGGATTCAGTGTTTTTGGCCTAGGAATTAAGTGTTTTTGACCTAGGGATTCAGTGTTTTTGGCCTAGGGATTCAGTGTCTTTGGCCTAGGGATTCAGTGTTTTTGGCCTAGGAAATAAGTGTTTTTGACCTAGGGATTCAGTGTTTTTGGCCTAGGGATTCCGTGTTTTTGGCCTAGGAATTATGTATTTTTGGCCTAGGGATGCATTGTTTTTTGCCTAGGAATTAAGTGTTTTTGACCTAGGGATTCAGTGTTTCTGGCCTAGGGATTCAGTGTTTTTGGCCTAGGAATTCAGTGTTTTTGGCCTAGGAAATAAGTGTTTTTGACCTAGGGATTCAGTGTTTTTGGCCTAGGAATTCAGTGTTTTTGGCCTAGGAAATAAGTGTTTTTGACCTAGGGATTCAGTGTTTTTGACCTAGGGATTCAGTGTTTTTGACCTAGGGATTCACTGCTTTTAGCCTAGGGATTCAGTGTTTTTGGCCTAGGAATTCACTGCTTTTGGCCTAGGGATTCAGTGTTTTTGGCCTAGGAAATAAGTGTTTTTGACCTAGGGATTCAGTGTTTTTGGCCTAGGAATTCAGTGTTTTTGGCCTAGGAAATAAGTGTTTTTGACCTAGGGATTCAGTGTTTTTGACCTAGGGATTCAGTGTTTTTGACCTAGGGATTCAGTGTTTTTGACCTAGGGATTCAGTGTTTTTGGCCTAAGGATTCAGTGTTTTTTGCCTAGGAATTAAGTAACAATACACACACAACTCGCCCATATATAAAAAAGAGAGGAGCTTACGACGACGTTTCGGTCCGACTTCGACCATTTACAAAGTCACCTAGGGATTCAGTGTTTTTGACGTAGGGATTCAGTGTTTTTGGCCTAGGGATGCAGTTTTAAAGGGAAAACTACCAAACCCATCAGCAAGGGAGAGAAAGGATGGAGAAGGAGAGAACTATGAAAGAAACACAATTAAAAGCGAAAGGGTAAAGTCCCCTTCCACATTCTCTTGGCAACACAGACACTACTGACTCCATCCGTCCCTCATACCATTCCTACTCCTTCCTCAACCCACTCCCACACTTCCCTCATACCACTCCCACTCCTTCCTCAACCCGCTCCCACTCTTCCCCCTACTCACTGCCAGTCCTCCTATGACTCAACCTTCTCTTCATTCATCCCCACCCATTTCTCAATTGGTTCTTCCATCGATTTCCCCCTAGGAATGCACATTCTGACAGTTAATCTCTACATAAATGGAACAAACTCCCTCGATTTCTTCCCACCCTTCATAAGAATGCACTCTTTTGACAGGTACGTTCTACGTAAATGGAACAAAAGGCCAAGCAAGGTAATTAGGGAATACGGTTTGTGTGCCTTTAAGTGTGGGTTGGAGAGGTACATGAGTAGGATTTGTTTCGTGAGAGTTAGACCTGATTAGTATGGACCATAAGACTTAGTACCTGGCTCCCTTTTATGTGTAAATTTACTCACCTTTCCAAGCTTTTTTGCTACCACTTCCTTCCCTCTTGTTGCAGACTCCACTCAAACCCTCTGACGAGTTGTGAAGGTCAGGCATGATATCTGAACTGTTGTAAAGGTCAGGCAAGATGTTTCAGCTGTCGTCATTGTCACATAGGTCTTCTGATCTGTTGTGAAGGTCACAAACGATACATGACCTATTGCTAATGTTACACAATTACAAATATTCGAACGTCATATACAACCTTCGACTTGTGACATTCACACAAGACATATACCCTGTTGAAAAGGTCACATAGAACGTTTGACATGTTCTGAAATATTACACACAATATCCAATCCGTTGTAAAAGAAGATTAAAATAATTCACAAGTTGTCTCAGAGGATCCTAGCAGGAGGGTCGAAATATATGAACATAAGAAGGAACACTGCAGCAGGCCTACTGACCCATGTGAGGCAAGTTCATGTCACTCCCCGGCTTTGACCAATGACCACCTAGTCAGGTCACTTCAATTAATCTTCTGAGTTTCTGTCTCAACGTCGGTTATAACTAAACATCATACATAATGTCTAGCCTACCGCAGACATCAGACATAACGTTTCATCTGCCGCTAACGTTACCCACAACGTCTGTCCCGGAAGTAAAAACGTCTGTCCCGGAAGTAAAAACGTCTGTCCCGGAAGTAAAAACGTCTGTCCCGGAAGTAAAAATCGTCTGTCCCGGAAGTAAAAACGTCTGTCCCGGAAGTAAAAACGTCTGTCCTGGAAGTAAAAACGTCTGTCCTGGAAGTAAAAACGTCTGTCCTGGAAGTAAAATCGTCTGTCCTGGAAGTAAAAATAGATTTCAGTGAAAAATCTCAAGATAAGCTTAGCAAAAATTTTATCTCAGAAGAACGTCTTATTTAACACTTACTATAAATGTTCTCTCCTGCATTTAAACCCGTCCTAACACTTCACACTAAGTAATTATGCCTCTTACTTTCTAACTTTATTCAGAGTTTACGAGACAAGCTCATTTCCTCTTTATTTACACTAAACACCTCCAGGTGTGAAGAATATACGTTGTAAAATATTTTTATGTTTTTATTTGAGGAAGAAACTAAAGTGAATATATATATATATATATATATATATATATATAAATACTTTATTAATAGACAGAATACATTTGTAAAACACACAAACATGAACATGAATACAATGGTACAATATGTCAAAGATTATGAATCTCCTCCAGCTCCTCCGAAGCCGGACGCGAGCCGAGTATGCAGCATGCGTTTCCCCTCTGGATGGCCACGCTGAGACGCTGGAACATGAACGTGGCTGCCCTTGGGTCCCTGGTGGTGTCGATGAGTCTGGAACCCAGCTCTTTAAGGAAACGTGTTGCATTTTTTCCCCACGCTCCCAAGGTCTCCGATCCCACTGGGACAAATTTATACTGTTGGCTTATGTCCCTGTACTTGCCGATCTTGTACTCCTCTCTGTGGTCAGCAGCTCCTCCCTGTCGCCCAACACTGTGATGGATGTAGGTGTCAGCCAGTGTCGACACGCAGGTATAATCCCATGCTAAGAGCTTGCCATTCTTCCAAGGATAGATGGTGATCCCGTCGGGGCGGTTTGCTGGGTTGTGGGCGTTGTTGGCTGCTAGTGATCGAGGCTCTCTCGGCTGGGCATCCAGCTGTAGCGAGGTTCTCTTTATGATGTCGTTGACCTAATTGTGTCTTGCATGCCAACCCTTGGTTTTAGAACAGTTAAGACCATGTAGACCATATTGGTCGGCTTGCGCATCGCCGCAAATACACGTATATTCCGTGTGAATGGGGGCAGCAAGGCGCAGAGCCACTGCAATACGAAGGGTCTTAGGGTCCAGGCGTGTTCCCATGGCCGAAATGGGAACTGTTTGGGAAGTCCCCAGAGTGATGTGCACTCACGGCTAGGAGACGGGCAGTCTCCCTGTCTGATGTTACGGCCCTGAGCATATTGGCAAGTATCTTTTCAACAATGGGGCTGTCCCAGCTTGACTGTTTGTAGACCTGTTCTTCACTAGGTTTTGGTGTTGGAGCAGCAAGAGTCTCCCATTCAGTGATGGCACTGGTGTAGCTAGGGTCCTGTATTCCTGCTGAATCACTGAGGTTGTATGGAAGAATTTGTTTTATTAGCTCATTTGATGCTATGGAAGAGGATAAGAAGGCTGGTAGGGCAATCTGGGAGGATTTGCGTACTCCCAGCCCCCAAGTCTGACTGGAAGTGAAGCTTGCAACCACTGTCCATCTTCGAGGGAAAGATTCAATACACTCTCTAGCATGGTCTTGAGGAGAGAGTCGTATTCCTCGAGTTTCAGGCTGTTGAAGGCTGGGGAACATCTCAGGAAGTATGTAAGTTTTGGGATTGACAGGCACCTGGTGAGTAGGTAGAAGGCATCATGTGTATCAATGTCTTTCATCCTACCTTCCATCGTCCTGAGGTCGGAGATTTTTTTCCAGGACCAGATCGATGGCATTGGGCCCAAGGGGAGCACCAAGGAGAGTGCTGTTGGCTGGATCGATGGCTCGTGCCCCTGGTAAAACAGCCCTAATGTCCTGGATCATCTGTGGATTGGTGGAAACTATCTCACATTTGGTGGGGTTTAAAGATAGGCCCAGGCTACCTACCATATCTTTAATTTTCCTGATGTCTCCCAGGAGAGATTGTGTAGTGCCAGCTAGGGTCCCGTCATCCAAGAACCAGATATTGAGCTCACTGGACAATGCTTCTGTGACATCCTTGATGGCTAGACAGAATAGAAAGGAGCAAGAGGGCCCCCCTGTTGCACACCCTCACACGAGTCAATTTCATGGTCCCCAAACAAAAGTTTAGAAGCCACACTATAACACGATTCTATGAAGGGATAGAGGGAAGGAAAGTGCCTAGAAACTGCTTGGAGAGCAGCATCCCTTCTGACTGAGTTGAAAGCATTGGCAAAGTCCAATTTGATTAAGGCTTTTTCATTGGACATGTTGTTGATGTATACTCGTGCTGCATGGGCAGCTGCTTCACAGCCTTGTTGAACACCAAAACCGAGCTGAGTTGGTTTCAACATTGAGGCAGCATCTTGACTCACCCTTCGTACTGCAGCCTTGGCAACTAGGCGCCGATATATATATATATATATATATATATATATATATATATATATATATATATATATATATATATATATATATATATATATATATATATATATATATTTTGTGTGTGTGTGTGTGTATTTATATATATAAAACCATAGGCCTACCATACAGAGGGATCTTTTTTCGTCAGTGCATTATGCCGGATAGCAGCCGTTAGCATGATGTCACGGCCTGCCGCCACACTCCACAGTGACTCCTCAGTGCTCACTTGGCTGCCGTGGTGAGAGGAAATGTGCACTTTTGTCTCTCATCCGCCCCATCTTTTGTCTGGTGTTACCTTTGGTTTTGTGGCTATACATGTTTGATTATGGGTAAAAGGAAGTCTTTAACACCTGAAACTATAGCTCAAATCATAGGGATTCACAAAGCTGGGCACCAGACAAAAGAAATAGTGGAGAATGTTGGTGTGTGTGAGCGTTTAGTGAAGACATCTGTTCATACCTTAACTGTGTTAAAGAAGCAGTTAGAGAGGACACCTAAGATAACTGCTAAAGAAGTGAAAGAATAGAACCCACATCTTCTCTCAGAGGTGTCTGTAAGAACTGTTAACAGACGTGTGTCAGAACTGGGCTACAGTAGTCACAGCCAGGTTAAGAAACCGATCTTCTCCAAGCCACAGAAGAAACGTAGGCTGGATTATGCATAGAAATATCTTCACTGGAATCCTCAACAATGGTCTGAAGTACGTTGGAGTGATGAAGCAACCTTCACCGTCACCTGTAACCATGGGGGACATGTGTACTGGCCCAGAGGTAGTAACCCGCTAGACCCACGCTACACCTGTGGGACCACCAAACACCCAGACTCGCTCATGGTTTCGGGGTGTTTCAGTGCTCAGAGTGTTGGTGAACTCATTGTGCTTCCCAAAAATCAGTCTATGAACCAGTATAATTACCTGAAGTTATTGCATGACAATTTACCTGAGGTGTTTGACAAGTGTGGGGCTACAGTTTTTATGCAGGACGGTGCACCGTGTCATACCGCCAAATTTGTAGTTCAATGGCTTAAGGACTGTGAAGTGAGGTTCTTTAATGACTGGCCAGGCAATTCCCTAGACCTAAACCCTATTGAGAACTTCTGGTCAATAGTGAAACGAAGTTTACTGGGCAAGGATATCAGTTTCATCCAACGGCTGGAGGCTGCTCTACATGAGGCATGGAATAATATTCCTCCCAAAACCCTCAAGAATTTGTGTGAGAGTCTTCCTACGCAGCTGAGGGACGTGATTAAGCGTAAAGGACGCAGCACCAAATATTAAAATCTCAGTAAGTGTGCAAATATATATATATATATATATATATTATGTATGATTATACAAATACGCACATAGATGAGAGGAACTTAGACGAGTTTGTCGACTTGGACCATTTACAAAGTCACACTTTGTAAATGGTCCAAGTCGGACCAAAACGTCGTTGTAAGTAGTTCCCCTCTTCTATGTGCGCGTTATTTGTGTATTGTTCCAGTCACGGTATTGTGTCTTTTTGTTATTTTTCATGGTATGTGTTTGTGTTTTGGTGCGTGTGTGAGGAGGACGGCATAATGCCGTGACTAACATATATATATATATATATATATATATATATATATATTATATATATATATATATATATATATATATATATATATATATATATATATATATATATATATATATTATATATATTTAATATATATATATATATATATATATATATATATATATATATATATATATATATATAATATATTTAAAAATATATATTAAATATATATAATATTTATTTATTATAAATATATTAATATACTATGTTTATGATGAATATCCATAATAAATTTAAAAATTTCTATTATATGCAAAAATTATACCTGTTTATGACGAAACCAAACATAAACTATTGCTTTTCTACTCGTAAACGCAGACTTGAATAGCTGTTTCAGCTGCTGAACCCACACGAGTTTAGCTCTTCTTTGTAATATCACAATAATGATATCGCTCGTTTTTTTTTTTATAGACGTTATACGGGGCACTGTCCTGTTGTGTTTCATCAATAAGCGCATTAACTTTTTTGTCCACTTAGCGCAATGGTTTTTTTTTTTTATCTTTTTAATCAGTCGATGTTTGACAAAATAAATATATTTTTAGGTAATTTATATAAAGGACTTGTTTGAGGAGGAAGTATATGTTAAGTTGGGCAGCTCTCTCAGGCCCCTTACCAGACTAACTCAATTATTAGATAGTTATGTATCATGTTGATGTAATGGCGCTTAAAATCATTGCCTTGTTCGTATATATATTCCAGCATAGCTATTAATTATGACAACCGAGAGAGAAGAGAGAGAGAGAGAGAGAGAGAGAGAGAGAGAGAGAGAGAGAGAGAGAGAGAGAGAGAGAGAGAGAGAGAGAGAGAGAGAGAGAGAGAGAGAGAGAGAAGTGATAACTTGTGAATGTAAGACTACTACCATTACTACTACTACTTCTGCTGTTACTACTTCTGCTACTACTATTGCTGCTGCTATTACTATTATTACTGCTACTACTACCACTACTACTACCACTACTACTACCACTACTACTACTACTACTACTAACTTGTCAATATTGTTTACCTTTGATCTAATTATGTCCAGATCTTGTCCAGATTTTGTTACAAGCGTTACTGTTGCTTGTATAATATATACTGAGAAAGCTTTACTTCCATATCTTTATTCCTCTCATGTTGGAGTTCCACTGTTTTATTTGTTTTTATTACTTCACATCGTTTCTGACTGTGTTTGTCTTAACAGATTTACTTTAACGTCTTAATAACTCTTGTACCTAAATCCCATCTTTCCCCTTACACACACAAAAATACCATTAACTTTCCTCTGTTAGCAGAGCGATACACTATAACAGTTGCCCCCTCCACTGAAGCAGTAATCGCTGCCACTCCTGCTCTAGAACTATACACTCCATTTCTGGCTTATTTGTAATTTCTGACGTTGAAATTACACTGAAATTCTTTTGTAGTGCTTGTTCAGCCAGCAATTAACAACAATAATTCTTCATTTTCAACTAATTTCCACTGTAAAATATTACATATGACAGGGCTTCATCCTTACTTCCTAATTGTGTTTATTGCTGGTCCATATCTGGTAAGAGTTGCACTCTCTGCTGTGCTTCCAAACATCATTTCCTTCAGCGCTGAGGCTGATAATTGGGTTTCTCCCATTACCAGTCATGATGCTTCCTAATCTGTTATCGATATTTTCCATCCCAGACCCAGGTAAACATTTCCTCTGCCTTCCAATTCCTGTTACAGAATAACCTTATCCCAATTTTTTTTTCAGAGATTCCCCTCTTACAACAACATTCTTTTGCTGTGTCTCTCGGTGGCTGAAATGAATTTGTTCGGGGAAATATTCGGTAATCTCGACAACAGGGTTTTTTTTTCAGCTTTCTTCATCCCCTCCTACAGACCAATTTCCATTCGTTACGGCTGGTATCTTCTTAACTTGTTCCGGGGACGAATCTTATTAATCTCTATTACGGAGACAGGTAATAATGGCTTGTTGGCCTGTTCGTAATGGGTTTCGAGCAAAAATAAACACATCAATAGAATTTAACTTTTATTTTCCTTCACCAATTATATATACATCTATGTACACTATGTACAGGAGTTGAATAAAGGCAAAGACAAAAGCCTGAGAGAGAGAGAGAGAGAGAGAGAGAGAGAGAGAGAGAGAGAGAGAGAGAGAGAGAGAGAGAGAGAGAGAGAGAGAGAGAGATAGAGAGAGAGAGAGAGAGAGAGAGAGATCACTGTGTTCAACCAGCTGCTATGCGAGTCAGGCAATTGCTTACTGCGAGTGAAACCACATCGCCTCAGCACTTGACATGCCCGCCTCTAATTGGTTAAGGATCCAAGGTACTGATTTAACGATGGGTACCCTTACCGTTAAACCCTTAGCACCCGGTTTGCTTGTTGGTAAGCAGCCTATATGGGAATGTGTACATACGCCGAATAAATGTAACGTACTCTTTGCATGCCACAATATCCTTTCTAAGAAACTGTTTCCTTAATAACTTGATCCAGCTCTGTCTTCACCCGAAGGTACAGCAGTTCCAGACTCAGGGAAAACATCCCAAACAGATACACTTCTCTGACAATCCACTAAGCACTTCTACACCAGACATAGTTCATCTCATTGCTGTCAATGCTGCGTACTGTAAAAAAAAAAATCACTACTATGAGGAAGGGAAATCTAGCTCCAGGTCCTTGGATCACAAGCCCTTCAGCAGCATCTCCCCTTCAGGGAGAGGGAGAGGCTTGATTAATGAAGGTCGGGTGACACGGAAAGCAGTTGTTAGGTCCTGATTGTTCAACTTTTCACCGCTGATGTCGTGAATAATAATAGTACATTGCTGAAAGTTGCATTACTAATTAGTCAGGAAAAACTAAATCACAATTCACTGTTTTACTCCTGAAAGCTGTGTGTAATTACTTATTGCACACACACACACACACACACACACACACACACACACACACACACACACACACACACAGAAAAGAGGCACTAAACTATAGACCGGTGTCACTTACATGTATAGTGTGCAAAGTCCTGGAGAAAATCATCAGGAAAAGAATGGTGGAGCACCTCGAGCTGAAGAGGATAATAAACACCAGACAGCATGGATTCCGGGAAGGCAAATCCTGTGTAACAAACCTCCTAGAGTTCTATGATAAAGTAACAGAGGTAAGGCAAGAGAGAGAGAGAAGGGTGGGTTGATTGCATTTTCCTGGACTGCAGGAAGGCCTTCGACACAGTTCCTCACATGAGATTAGTAAAGAAGTTGGAAGAACAAGCATGTATAACAGGAAGGGCACTGGAATGGATCAGGGAATACCTCACAGGGAGGCAACAACGGGTCATGGTGCGTGATGAGGTATCACAGTGGGCGCCTGTGACGAGCGGCGTACCGCAGGGGTCAGTCCTAGGACCAGTGTTATTCTTGGTATATGTAAACGACATGACGGATGGGATAGACTCAGAAGTGTCTGTTCGCAGATGATGTGAAATTAATGAGGAGAATCACATTGGAAGAGGACCAAGCAGGACTTCAAACAGACCTGGACAAGCTTGACATCTGGTCTAGCAACTGGCTTCTCGAATTCAATCTCACCAAATGCAAAGTCATGAAGATCGGAGAAGGCCAAAGAAGACCGCTGACAGAGTACAGGCTAGGTGGACAAAGGCTACAAACCTCGGCAAAGGAGAAAGACCTTGGGGTGAGTATAACGCCAAGTACGTCTCCGGAGGCACACATCAACCAGATACTGCGGCAGCATATGGGCGACTGGCAAACCTAAGATTAGCGTTCCGTTACCTAAACAAGGAATTGT
The DNA here is from genome assembly GCA_009830355.1 of Cherax destructor. Lineage (NCBI taxonomy): Eukaryota > Metazoa > Arthropoda > Malacostraca > Decapoda > Parastacidae > Cherax > Cherax destructor. Next base: position 44,323 of record WNWK01004377.1, on the reverse strand, counting down.
TCAAGACACTGTACACCGTGTACGTCAGGCCCATACTAGAATATGCAGCACCAGTCTGGAACCCACACCTGGTCAAGCACGTAAAGAAACTAGAGAAAGTGCAAAGGTTTGCGACAAGGCTAGTTCCACAACTCAGGGGTCTGTCCTATGAAGAAAGGCTGAGGGAAATAGGACTAACAACACTGGAGGAGAGAAGGGTCAGAGGAGACATGATAACGACATACAAAATACTGCGGGGAATCGACAAGGTAGACAGGGACAGGATGTTCCAGAGAGGGAACACAGAAACAAGGGGACACAACTGGAAGCTGAAGACTCAGATGAGTCAAAGGGATGTTAGGAAGCAGTTCTTCAGCCACAGAGTAGTCAGGAAGTGGAATAGTCTAGAGAAAGATATAGTGGAGGCAGGAACCATACATAGTTTTAAGACGAGGTATGATAAAGCTCATGGAGCAGGGAGAGCAGAGACCCAGTAGCGGACAGCGAAGAGGCGGGGCCAGGAGCTGAGTCTCGACCCCTGCAACCACAATTAGGTGAGTACAATTAGGTGAGTACACCCACACACACACACACACACACACACACACACACACACATAAACCTTTCGAGTTTGTTTCACGTGAATATGATACAACAATAGTAATAATTATAATAATTATCATAATAGTTATTATAATAATGCTAATTAACAATAGTAATAACAATAATAATAATAAAAATAATAATAATAATAATAATAATATTATTATTATTATTATTATTATTATTATTATTATTATTATTATTATTATTATTATTATTATTATTATTATTATAATAATAATAATAATACTAATAATAATAATAATAATATTATTATTATTATTATTATTATTATTATTATTATTATTATTATTATTATTATTATTACAATAGTTAACAAAAAAAAACATTCGTTGACAAAGATATTTGAAGGTGTTTAGGGTATTTTGGGTTTTCTGAATTCGAAATGACAGTAGGTTTTTCAAATTGGCTCTAGTTTGTGAAATATTGCATACCTACCCTCAGTTAACAGGGAATTTAGCCATAACGCATGCATATGTAGTGACGATTTGCATATACAGATAGTCTTAATAAAGATTAGAATTTTATTTTTAAATGATTTAATGTTTATCGAAAGGAGTTGTATCAACAACAACCACCTGACAATATTGCAACATTCATTTTGTTATTTTTTGTAGATAAACATGAGTTGAGTTGGCAGGGTCTGGCTCCTGGGCACATTAACCACCAGTTCCCCCTCTAGGCACTCCTTCCTCCCAGCGCTGCTCAGTATCTCCTTTCCTTTCTCTGCCTCTTCCCCTCTCCCACTCCTCAGGTCTACCCTAATCCCTTTTCCCTTTTTTCACTCGGATTCATCCTGAATTTCTTCTTCCCTTCCCCCCCCTTTCAGGTCCTCTCTAACACCTGCTTTTTCTCCCAGCCCCTCCCATTACCTTTCTTCCCCCCTCAGGTCCATTTTATTCCCCTTTCCCTATCCTCTGCCCACCCAGCTATTCCCTAACTCTTCTCCTAAGTCCCTTCCACTCATGTGCTTAAAAATGTTGAGTTTAATGCACGTCAGTCTCTATTTAATGGATAAATAAGAGAGAGGAAGAGAGAGAGAGAGAGAGAAAGAGAGTGAGAGAATTATTGACCTTTTCTTTCAAAATAACCTCAGTTTTGCTTTCATTTATATTGTATATTATTTCCTCCAGGGAAGCAGCCATCTACAATATAAGCCCGTCTTGTACCACTTAAATGTTTTCTATAAAAAAGTTAGAATCCCAGGGACGGCTTTTTTTTATTACATTGGGCAAGTTTTGTCCAAGTTTGCCTGAGAGGTGCTTAAACAGGCGACCCTCCTCGCTAAGTTGGCTGGGTCATAATCGTCCAGTTCATTTTGATCATTTTGTGTTAAATATATGTGGTATGGGTGACAATTTGCTGCCAACGCTGGGTATACAGTATGCACTGGGTGCTATGAAACTTTGATTGTACATATATGCAGTGAGAGGTATATCTTACTGAGAAGTGAGTATCACTCACTAAATATACAATGAGAGATATGTATGTCTTGAAATACACACTCACATACACACCTCAGTGTATATATAATGAGTGTATATTTCTCAATGTATATACACTGAGATGCGTCTATTTCTCAGTGTATATACAGTGACAAGAGTGTATCTCTAAGTGGGTATTTGTTTCTCTATAGCTATTGTATGTGTGTTGTATGTGTGTTTAACTACAACTACTGTATGTTTTTCGTCGAAGACTACAATTGTCATTACATTTGTTTATTCACGAAAATGTTCTAAACCCGTGTGGACAATAAAATACTGAAATGTAAGTGAAAGAATTCGTATATGGATTGAGTGGTTGTGAGACAGAAGTCACGCAATCTGTTGGCTAGTTAGCGTTAGTTGGCTACTGAGGGTCATTAAGGCTGCATGTCAACTGTTGACCACCATTCAAAAATACTTTAATTCCTTAAACAGTCGCCACCCAGCTCTGGTCGAGTGAGGGTGTGCTGAGCCCAGTACTGACACCTGGCGGTACTTAGCGAAAACTTGGTTTTCTGTAAACATGGCGTCAGCCGGCAGACGCAGGCTGAACACAGTATGCATAGACATGGTGACGGGAGTTTTACACCCAGCTACAGCCGCTACAGTTCTTCCCAACATTCTGAGAGACGTGTACGACATAGAGACAGTAGATTTGTATGGATTGGCTTTGAACGGCGTCAACAGGGTATTCGTCAAACTCTTAACAGCGGAAGTGTATGAAAGACTTGTTGATCGTCACCAGAATTAAGTATACACTGTACATACGGGATTACAAGTACGTTTGAAGGACGTGTCTCGCACTTACACGTGGGTACGTCTTAAGAATGTCCCGTTCGAAGCGGACTCTGTGGACATCAGTGAAGTCTTCAGTGCATATGGAATTATACACGCTGCCATGGCTGGGAAGTGGAGTGAGGGACCTCTGGAGGGCCTTTTCGAGGGGTTCTTTTCCCTGAAGATGATGCTACGTAGACCAATACCATCCTATGTTGTCTTGCCTGACTTTAGAACCCAGGTCTACATAACATATATGGGACAACATAGGACTTGCCGGTTGTGCGGGGCTTACAAGCATGTGGCTGCTGATTGCATGAAGAGGACAGGACAGCGAGCGGACGCAGGACATCGGGAGCAGAACGTGAAGGTGCACAGAGATGTGCAGGAACCATTGGAAGATAAGGAGGATAGACCAAAATTGTGGAGTGAGATAGTTGAGGGAACTGAGGAGGTGTGTCACACATTGCCTAAGGCCCCTGAGACAACGGTGGGTGGAGCCGGGAGTGATGCAGATACAGGCACTGGCGAGGATTTACCATTGGAGGAGGTGTTGCGGGGAATCATGGAGGACCCGTTGCCAGTGTTAAGTGTGGAGGCGTGTGATGGTTTGGAAGAAGCAGTAGGAATGGTGCAAGGTTTGGTGAGTAACAGTTTGGAGATGCAGACGTTGGTGAGAGAGCAAGTGATGGTTGAGGTGAATCAACCTGAGAGTGATGGAAGTATGGAAGTAGTGTCTGGGTCTCGTAAAAGGTCGGGCACTGTGTCTGATAGCGAGGATGTGTTGACCCCTGCTCAGAGGACATGTAAAAAGTCATTGGTGGAAGTTGCGAGGAAGGACTTAGGAGTGTTGAAAGATCGGGAAAAAGTCAAGGGTGGGAAGCAAGTGGGTAAGGCAGGAGGTAAGGGAAAGTCAGCTTCGCAGCTTCCATCAAGGCCGAAGGGCAAACCCTTGCAATTGTTTTCCAGTGTCTAACGATTAACGTAAATGGTTTGAGGGATGAGATTAAGAGGGCGTGGGTGGAATGTACTTTGAGGCGGCACGGAGTGACTGTGGCTTTCATACAGGAGCATAATTTTAGGTGCGGAAGTGAGTTGCGATTTGCGGGTTATAAGGTGTTTGCAGGGTCGTCAGGGAAATTAAAGGGTGGGGTTGCGGTGGCAGTTGCTGAGTCAAGCCCTTTTAAATTACTGGCCTGGGAGGCATGTGGGGGGGTAGGATAGTCAGAGTGGAGGGGGAGTGGGGTGGGGTGAGGGTCTGTTTCTTGGGTTTATACATGCCGGCGGAACAGTCTAGGAAAGTAAAGGTGGATTTTGCGCAGGAATTTTTTTATTTATGCCTTTAGGGGTTTGCCGGGTGTAGTTATTGTTGGGGGTGATTTTAATTGTGTGATTCGGGAGAGGGATGTGGAGCCCAGGGGGGCGGGTTGTGTGTTGGCGGCATTGCGGGACTTACTGAGAAGTGCGGGATTGGGGGATGTAATTGGGGTTGGGGGAGCATACATTTGTTAGGAGGGGATATGGGGCTAGGCTGGATAGAATCTATGTTACTGGGAGCGTTGTGGTAGGTCGTGTTTGATATTTAGATGTGGGTTTTTCTGACCACAGGGGGAAGTTGGTGGAGGTGGATTGGACGGGAGTTGCAAAGTGGTATAGGGGTTATTGGAAGTTAAATGTCAGGTTGTTGATGGGTGTGGATAAGAGGGTTGAGTTTGAGGAATGGTGGACTAGGCTGTGGGAGATGGGTAGGCAGGTGGAAAATTTGGTGGAATGGTGGGTGACTGTGGGAAAACCGCAAATACGGACGTTTTACCAGAGGTTGGGTAGGGAGGAGGCAGGTTGGAGGTATGGCATGCAAAATTACATAGAGGGGCTGTTACAGAGTTGTTATATGCTGGGGGGGTCATAGGGTAACGGGGGAGATTAGGGAATTGAAGGAAAGGTTGATTGAATTTCAGAATGAGAGGTTTGGGGCTTGTAGAATGAAAGCTGGTATGGATGATGTATTGTGGGGGGATAGACCCTCCAAGTATGTATTGGGGAAGTGTAGGGTATGTAGGGAGGTGAGGACGATGGAATGTTTGGACGTAGAGGAGAGATTGGAAAGTTTTGAGAGGGGCATGAAGATTCGAAGTACGGAGGCGATGGGTGTGTATGTGGATAAATGGTTTGCTAAGCATATGAGTAGCATGAATGTAGGGATTGGGGAGAGGGAAATTCTTCAAGGGGGGATTTTGGGGAGGTTGGGGGAGGGGTATAGGGAGTGTATGGAGGGGATAATTAGTGTGGAGGAGGTATGGGAGGCGGTGAATGAACTGAGTCAAGGTAAGGTTCCTGGTATAGATGGAATAGCGAATGAATTTTATAGGGAGAATTGGGATGTAATGAGGGGCTGTGTGGTTGAGGTGATGAATCGTATGAAGGCGGAAAGGGTGATGGGGAGAGAGATGGGAATGGGAGTGGTGGTATTGGTGCGGAAGGGAAAGGTAGGGAACATGTTAAGTAATTATAGACCTCTGGTACTAATGAACACAGATTACAAGATATTCGCGAAAATATTGGGAAACAGATTGAATCGTGTTCTTGATGGGGTGATTGCAGAGGGGCAGGGGGGATTCCAGGGAGGGGTGTGATTAAAGGTCATGAGAGAATTAAAGCGTTTATAGACAGCAGGGTGGGGGTGGGGGGGATTATAGCATTGGATTGGAAGGGAGCATATGATAGTGTGGAACTGGAGGTACTGTATGAAGTGATGAGGAGGCAGGGTTTTGGGGAGGAGATTGTGGGTTGGGTACAGTCGCTGTATCTGGGTGCATGCGTTAGAGTGTCGTGTGGGTCTTGGGAGAGATATATAGGAGGTCAAAGATACTCCTTGTTGGATGGTTACGGTATATTTACAGTGAGTCAAGGAGAGTCCAGCACACCGTCTGTCTCGCCTGTAGGTCTAACGTTAGTGAGGCAGTCTGCCTATGATAGGCTGTGCACATGCGCTGAGCCTCTGACGTCAGCGGGTACCGTGACGTCACACGCAAAGGGACCAGCTGTATAAAGATATACTAAACAAGTGTATCTATGATACTGACACGACAAGAGTGCAGGTGAATGGTAGGTTAGGGGGTGTGGTTACGATGGGTAGGGGTCTGCGACAGGGTTGTCCCCTGTCGCAGATTTTATTTGCATGTGTGCAGGATCCGTTTTATAGGTTAGTGGAGAGCGGAGTTAGGTTGGGTCTCGTGGGGGGGGGGATCGCGGGTATCATGGGCTATGTAGATGACACAACGGTGCTCGTGGGGCATGAGGTAGGGACTGGGGACTGTTAGAAGGATTTTATAGTTATTTTGTTTGGCTACGGGGATGAGGTTCAATGGTGCGAAGTCGAAGCTGATGGAGGTAGGGTCCTGGGTGGGGGGGGTTGGGGCATGGGTATGGGTGGCTCATTGTGGATAGTATCACTATATGTGGCATAGTGTACATGAGGGATTGTACTAGAGCAAGGGAGGTGAATTCGGGATGTGTGGTACAAAGGGCGAAGGAGCGTATGTATGGATGGAGGGCGAGTGATCTCTCTTTGCGACAGAGGGTGATTGCAGTAAATACCTTGATCTATAGTAGAATTTGGTATGTGGCGAGCATTTACCCTCTGTTGCAGAGGGATGTGAAGGATTTAGAGTGCAGAGTGTTTAAGTATATATATGCGTATGGTAGGCATTGGCTGAGGAAGGATATTGTTAGGAATAGGGTTGGGTTGGGGGTTTAGGTTTAATTTGGTTGGAGTGTTGGGGGGCATGGGGAGGATGTGGGGGTACTGAGGGAGGTAGGTGAGTGGTGGGAGGGTAAAGATTTGGAGTATTGTAGAGATTTGTTGAGGAGCTTGATGGTGATGGCAGATTCGCATAAATTGAAGGTAAGTGTAATGAGAGTGGGTGGAGTTGAGGGGGTTGTGGAATGTGCTGCGGTTTATCCCGCATATGACTGGGTGGGGATATGGAGGGGGTTTCAAGAGTTGAGGTTAAGGGCAAGGAATCGAAAGCAAATGTATAGGTTTTTGCATGGGGCAGTAGCATCAAAGGCAGTGTTATTTAGTATGGGTTTGGTAAAGGATGGGCGGTGTGGGAGGTGTGGTATGTTGGAATCTGTGTTGCATGTGGTCTATTTTTGTGAAGCTTTGGGGCCGGTGAGGGAGTGGATGGGGGGTGGTCCGCAAACGTAGAGGTGGGGGTACAACGACGTTGAGGTCATTGTACCTGGATATGGGGGGTAAATGGCAGGGAGAGGAGGGGATTCATGTATTGTCTGGTGGACTTCGTGTGTGGGTCGTGGAGATTGCGAGAAGTGGGAATTGGGGAACGAATGAGGACTTTGGCGGTTTGCATGCATCATACGAAGTGCAGAAATAGGCAGGTGTATGGGAGGGGTTGGGAAAAGGGATTTACGGAAGTCTATAGGAATTTGGGTGTGGGAGAATTATTGACGGGTTCGGCTGGGGTTTAAAGGGGCTTGACTAGGAGGGAGCTTAGGAGAGGGGTGTGGTAGAGGGGTTTTGGTACAATTGGTAGAGGTGTGGCAAGGTTGGGGGTAGGGGGTTTGTAGGTGAGGGGAACGGATGACCTTTTCTGATCGAAGACTGGGATGACGGGGTGACTGTTAGGTGAGGTGAAGTGTATGGTCTTGTGTATGGAAGGGGGGGAGGGGGGTTGCCTGCATTGCATTTGGTGGGGGATGTCAGGGGGTTAGGCGAGGGTTTGCCTGTCCTGAGCTGTGTGCATGGGGTTTGAGTGGTGTGCAAGTAGTTTGTTAATTATTAGTATTATAAACGGTGCCAGGTATTGAAACGTGTATGGAGTGATCCGTGGACTTATGTCTGGTTCTGGGATCTGATGTTGGCAGGATGCAGGTGATGTGGTCTGTGCAGAGGAGTGGATGTTTTGGATTATGTTTCTTGTGTTAAAGGTAAATCACTGTACCATGTAGGTTTACTTGTATGAGTACGTGACTTGATGATATGGTGGAATGGTGATATATGTCATATCCATTGTGTATTAGGAGAGACATTGGAGTTGCTGATATATTTGTATGCGCAACTGTAGGGTCTAAATTTTTGTGCATTGTAATAGCTTTGAAGTATCGTGTTCTTGATACAATTGGATTATTCTAATTATGGTTTATTTACATTGTACTTCAGGGGTTTACTCCTAATTTTGGGGTGTAATTGTTTGGACATTTTGTACTAGTAAATTATTTATATTACAGGTGGTCATGTGTATCATGTATGTTTGGTTAAAACTTATTGGTGGAAGACAACTTTGTGTAACAAGTAACAGTTTTGTTGCAAGGGAAGGGAGGGGGGGGTAATTCTTTTTTTTTTTTTTGGGGGGGTTTGGTTTCTATTATTGCACATTATGATCAGGTGCTAAAGTATGTTTTAAATTTATTTGAAAGTTCGGATGTTGCAAAGGTTGGTGTCGAACTAGTTGGTACCTATTGGGAGTACATTGTGTAATGGAACATAATGGGTGGTAGGATATGTATGAGCAGTTAATGATGCTAATGTGTTAATTATATCACTAGTGGTCATAAGCATTTGCAGGTATTGATTACAAATCAATAAAATGTAAGACAAAAAACTAGGTTGGAAGTATCGTGTTCTAGATACGAAAGAGTAGTGCTAACTTTTGGTTATTTAACTTGTACTTCTGGGGTTTACTACTAGTTTGGGGTTTATTGCGTTTGGGCATTTCTATTCTATGTATATTATTTTCATCACATGTGGTCATGTGCATTTGTATATTTGGTTACAACTCAATAAGGGGAAGACAATATGTGCAACTTGTATCAGTTTTCTATTATTGCACTTTTGTAAGGTTGCTAAAGTATGTTTTCATTATTGTATATTTGGAATTTGTTCACAGGTTGGTGTGTAACTTGTTGGTTACCTTTGGATATAATTTTGTGTGTAATGATTCATAAATGGATGTTGGGATATGTATACACAGTCGCTGAGATTGTTAATGAATTATCTATGGACATATCAATTTTATGTATGTATTGATTCAAACCAATAAAATGTAAAAAAAAAAAAAAATCCTAAAGTAGAAATTCAGTTGAAATTTCAGTGTATATACGCTGAGACCATATACTTCTAGGTACATATATATATACTGCTTATATGATGTGCTGAAAAAAAAAATCTCCGCCACCTTAGTTTATTGAGATTGGAGAAGGATATGCGTTATCTCTGTCGTGAGTACAGCTGAAGAGCGTGTCTGTATCGAATATAGTCGACGGAGAATACAGCTTGCATCACTTCCTTCCCTGAACGAAGCACACGCGTTTAACGAGTCCACAAATTATAATACAATTCCAACGACACATGCTTCCGTCTGTTCTGTGCTATGTAAAAGTTGTGATACTGGATAGCTAAGCTCTAGTTAAAATAACTTTTTCCAAGTGCTTGTGCAATCAGACCAACACTCAGTGCATGCAACAGGAGGCTTTTATTCACTGTTGGTGCCCTCATTATTATTTGATTTGCTCATTGCTTTTCATATACAAAACTCGTGTGTCATTCTAAATGCAAAAAAAAAAAGGTATGTTATTGTTTTAATATGGGGGTTTCCTACATTGCAGTATGTCACTGACGACATCCAGGCCTGTATACCTATAACGTGTACTTGTAGAAATAAAGATTATTAGTATTAGAAATGTTCATATTTTCGATATTCATTCGCTTAGTGTCACAAACAACTTCTCACAAACATCTCTCAGTTTAGTGCCACAAACGACTGTTTTCAAACATCGAGTTTACTACCGCAAACAATTGCTGCCAAACATAGAGTTGTTTAGTGCCACGAACAAGTGATGTCAAACAACGAACTCTGGGTAATTTGATTTGAGTGGAAGCGGAGCGTGAATTTTCAGCTATTTCGCCGCTGTATCACTGGAGTGCAGCGCTAATTGGATCACAGGTACCGTTACAAAATGTTACAGGAAGGTTTTTTGAGGGGAACTCCAATGCTCTCTCTCTCTCTTTCTCTTTCCATTTATCTATCTAGTTTTCTCTTTCTGTTATATATATACAAAAATATATATATATATATATATATATATATATATATATATATATATATATATATATATATATATATATATATTAAACTGCACCCAAAAATAATTCAGGCAGAACAATTTTTTGAAGGAATTTGAGAGCGAGTGTTTATGAGGGCCAAGTATGCTGAGAAAATTTCTGAAGTTTTTCTTTTTTTTCGTTATGTTATATTGTGGTATGGGAGTGAGAAGTGGAGTGTAAGGGCTGCCACTACCCAGGTGTTAGCGAGCCCTGGTACCTGCGCTCAGTGCGGGAACCTCTCACAGAACAGCGCACAGAGCCGAGCTCAGGAGTGAGAATCAAGCACAGTGCCTCTCAGAACCGCTAACTGGTCCATGATCGGGGCGCGGAACCACTCTCCGGCATGAGTGCCACGCGCGGAACCACTCTCAGGCATGAGTGTCACGCGCAGAACCGCCTTCAGGCTTCAGAACCAGCAAATTCACCAGCCACATAGAAGCTGATCAAACATGATTTGTGTGTTTTTCCATAAGCTCGTGTGAGGTGTGCGAGAAAGAACTAATTCTTTTTGGATTAAAATATAATTATTTTTTTTATTTCCTTGTGAACCAACAGAACGTGTTTGTAGGAGTAAATTAATTTTCTCAAATTTAATTTTTTTTTGTGGTATTATTATTATAATTGTTGTTGTTGTTATTATTATTATTATTATTATTATTATTATTATTATTATTATTATTATTATTATTATTATTATTATTATTATTATTATTATTATTATTATGTGCATCATCTGGGTATCTTTGTTCATGCAGATACGAGGAGGAAACGACAAGGGAAAGCAACACAGTAATCTGGACACGGTGACTGATTGATCTTACAACTGGATATTGTAATTCACTACGAACAAGAACATTGTTACACCGGAAGGGCAAACAAGACCACAAGATACCCATATGTTGTCCATATGTCTAGTTCATCAGCTATAAAGTATAAACATATTTTTTTAAAGGGGGTGGAGGGGTAAGCCAGCGGTCAGCTGACCCAAAGCTCCAGCTGCGGATCATATGAGTAAGACTCGCGTCAGGAAACAATTGTCCTGTTTCCTGACAAACATTACCTAACCTAACCATACGATGCTTAATCAACTTCCTTTCCGTCCACTACGTAAATTCAGACCATCGCCTTTAACCTCTCTTGACCCTAATATCCCAGTGTCACCTCCAACATATGACTAGCTTCGCCCCGGCTAACCCCACTCGATTGAGCCCTTCCCAAGTCGACCCAATTGGAACCTCACCCTTGTATTAATTTAACCGGCTCTTGCCCCCTCGCCTGGGAGATCAGAGCTCGGGGGGGGAGGGGTAGGGGTTCTCCACAAGAGCCGGTTAGTAGGCGGGGGCGTTCAATATCGTGGGACCTTGTCTGGTCTGGGGTGAGCGCACCTGCAGGCTAACACGAGGTGTTATTGCCTCCTGCCAGGTGTCTCTGCCTCGGGGAGATAACCGGGGGGGTTCCTGGCGGTTTCTTTTGGTGCTGAAGGAAGATACGAGTCTCATGAAGATTAAGAAACTGTCTCGCATTATGTTCTTATGTTATCTTTACCCGGCATTAGCTATTAGTTATATTAGTTAAGACTGCACAACACAACACTGTGAACAAAAATGTAGTAGTAGTAGTAGCAGCAGCAGTAGTAGTAGTAGCAGTACTAGTAGTAGTAGTAGTAGTAGTAGTATAACTATTTTATTATTATTATTATTATTATTATTACTATACTTATCATTATCATTATTATTATTTTTAGTAATGTTGTTATTATTATATACATGGGGAAGTTCATGTAAACAGAAAATGATCAGGTTTAATCCAAGGAAAGGAAAAGCAGCCTCAGTTCTTTGGATCACGGTCCTTTCACCAGCATTAAAGGGTTCCCCGTCGGAAGAACTTTTGCTTCAAATATATTAATGTAACAGCATAAAGGAGCTGCTGCAGCCTTTGTGTTTGTGTCTGTCTGTCTGTCTGTGTGTGTGGAGCGAGGAGAGAGAGAGAGAGAGAGAGAGAGAGAGAGAGAGAGAGAGAGAGAGAGAGAGAGAGAGAGAGAGAGAGAGAGAGAGAGAGAGAGAGAGAGAGAGACCTATTCGAAGGCATTAATTACGTGGCCTATCATGGTCACCCATCCTCATACTAGCCAGACTCAGAGGTGCTTAAACTGACTGACAGAGCCATGAATCCATCAGAAACAATCCATGATGATAGCTCTTGTTGTTTCTACGTCTGACTGTATTTGTCTGTCTGCACGTTTAAGAGCGAGAGGCAAAAAGAGAGAAGAGATAGATGAAGGAAAGTTTTGAAGCTCCAAAAAGAGGGACAGAAAAAGAGCGAGAGGAGAATGAAGAAAGAGATTGATTTTATTCGATAATTGCAGCAGTGAAAAGGAAACTTGTCCTTTGAGCTTGTCAGGTGATCGTGACATGTCTCAAAAGGGGAAAGCAGAAAGAAATATTTCGAGAGAGAAAAAGAGATAGAGAGACTGTACCCTTCTCCAGAACATCACTTCATCTGAGATCATTTATTCCCGGTATGACTCGAGTCTGGAAAAATGTTCGTACTGCGTAATGATATCAACGAAATAAAGTCAGTTGATCAAATGAAATTGCTGGCCCACAGATGGCTCCAACTTTATCCTGTTTCCTACTTTTATGTTTCATAACAAATATATATATATATATATATATATATATATATATATATATATATATATATATATAATATATCACAGTAAACGGATGATATCACAACATGAAAAAAAATCACTGTGAAAAATTGTGAACTTCCATGCGCTTCGTGATTTCTTACATTATCATGATAACATGATAAATCACGAAACCGTTAGGAAATGCACCATTTTTTCACAGTTATATATATTAGGAAGGTGAAGCCGGAGTTTAATGATTATACCTTGGTAGTTTCGTTGTTTACAGTCCCCTTGCTTGAGTTTTTCTTCATGGTTGCGACAGACCTCACCAGTGTGTGGCTGGGTCAGTGCCGGCTCAGCCCTGCTTACCGTAGCGCACTCGTTGAGTCGCCTCTGCCTTTAGTTTTACCTTAAACACTTTTTATTAACATTTATTAAGTGCTTGAGTTTTTTTTATAGCTTGTCCAAGTGTTGCAACGCTTTTACAGATCTTGATGATGGTGTTAGATTCAGATCTTAGAATTGATTTTCTTTGACTTTGTACAGTGCCTTTGGAGGGCATCTGAACTGCAGTATCGGCGTTCCTCTGGCAAGACAATGATTGAGTGAGTGATGGTGAAAGAGTTTCTTCTTTTTCGGGTCACTTCACCTCGGTGGGACACGGCCTGTGTGTAAAAAATAAAATAGATATAGTATTTAAAAGTAGTATACGCGCGTCAGTTCAGAGATATGTCAAAATACGACATAAAAAAAAAATTGCAAGTTTAGTTGCATGAAATTAATCTTTTTTTTAATGGGAAGTGACACTCAAATCAACGCTGAAATAAGGAGGTGCGAGTCCGCTATTTTTTAATTTCATATCACTCGCGTAATTTTACCTGTAATTTAAATTTAAATGAAGTATTGTCAAGCGTAAATTGATTTAGTGTACAGTTGCCAATCACGACTTGTAATATTTTTCTCTTTGTTTATGGGGAAAACAGAATTTCCGCTTCATGCCAATGGGGGTCGTTTCGAATCCGGAAATATTTCAGACATCTACATAATTAGACGAACTTAGAGAAGCGCCTGTGCCTCCAAATGTCGCATTGCCGACAATATTGAAGAAGAGGTACACACGGGACAGAGCAAACTTTACTGGGACAGCATTGAGCACTGTTAGAGCTTTATGAGGCTCTAACAGTTAGAACTATATGAAGCTCTAACAGAGCTTCAATTTGAGCTTCATCAAGTTCTACACGCAACAAAATCTCGCAACTACAGTTTATCATGCAATATTTTTTCTTCTCGACACAAGTGACTTACATTACTTGATGAATTTATGATGTACCACAGATGTCCATAACTGGACAAACTCACAATACACTGATTTATCGTTCTTATACAAATGGGGAAGAGCATGGTAAAAGAAGAAGAGAAGACTGGAAAATTTTCGTACTGCCTATTTCGACCAACAACTGAGGTCCTCTTTAGATAATTTCGATTGAAGAGATCCTCCTTTTTCTCCCTAACTGTCTTTCCATAAAGTTATCGATAACGTGATTCAGAGAACTCCCCTCAGCATCAACTCCTCCAGCATCCCGAATCAGATTCTTTAAACCTCGACAAACTTCCTTGGATGGATCTTTAAGCAGAACGAAACATAGTCCCAGCGGAAAACTTTTCTGAAACTGAGTTCTTTGTTTTCACTCCTACCAAACTCGTCTACACACACACACACACACACACACACACACACTTGCTGGATGCTAAGGCCTCTAACTATGGTTCATTGCTCAGCGGTAGAAAATCGGGCCGCAAAGACGAACCCGGGTTCAATCCAAAGGCTGGTGGAGACGTGGGCTTCTTCCCTGACACTTTTTGCCTTTGGTCACCAACATATTTGGGTCATCCTACATATTCCCTTTCATCTCTTCTTTGAACGTTCCCTGTAACTTCTTCCATCCAGTAAAGGACAAAGACACAAAAAAAACAGATTAATAGGATATTTATTGAGACACTTATAACATATTTATTAGCTCACCATGAGCTCTGCCAAGAGAACACAAACAATACGATCCACTGACACAAATTATATACAGTAAAGGATGGCTAGAAGGCGGAGAAATCTTGAAGGTAGTATTAGTAGTATCGATAATAGTAGTAGTATTAGCAGTAGTAATACTAATAGTATATTAGAAGTACTAGTGCTAATAGTAGTGGTAGTGGTAGTAGCAGTAGTAGTAGTAGCAGTTATAGTAATAGTAGTGGTTGAATGCATTTCTCAAAGTCCACCATCTATTGAAATGATCGTACACGGATATTTCTACAAGAACCTGCCCACACACTACTACTACTACTGCTACTACTACTACTACTACTACTACTACTACTACTACTACTACTACTACTACTACTACTACTACTACTGCTGCTGCTGCTGCTGCCATCTTCAAGAATGTCCCGCCTTCATCAAATAGTAACTTGATGAAGATCTAGCCGTAGTGAAAAACCAGCTGGGTATCAACCGCACTGGTTGGCAATACCTACCAAAGTTGTCTGCAATACCTGCCATCTTACATAAATTAGCCTACTATAGTTTGCTCCTTTTCTTCAACATGACTGGACCTCTCAACAACCTTCATCCAGTTGTTTACATTAAACTTTTAGCACCACCACACCGTTTTTTTTTCTCATTTCACTCATCGTTATTTGGTAGTCAAAATGCCGACAAACTGTTTGTTTTTATACAAAGAAATTTACTGCAGAGCAAGATTTTGTTTAAAATATATTTCGCTCATGATTTTAGTAAGCTTAGCTTTCAGCGTAACATCGCGTAGGTCAAAGCTGCTTAACTCTGCTGTTCTTTTGTTTCTGTATTGCTCTTCACACTTTATTTTTGTTCTCAATATTGGCACCACATACTGACCTCAGACACATTTATACTGCTTCCTGCCACAACAGACACTCGTCACGCCCATTAGGGATTCCAGGCCTAAAAAAGTTATTATTCAGATAATTAGTTTCGATAACTGTAGTTTTGTGTAATTAGTTTAATGTGTAATATTAAACATGGTTTGCAATTACTGTTTTAGTTTCCTGCCAGTTTTGCATACCAATTAACTTTTCATTTTTTGCCAGCTATAGTAATTATATATATATATATATATATATATATATATATATATATATATATATATATATATATATATATATATATATATATATATATATATATATATATATATACATATATATATATTTGTTAGTGTGATGTGACTGTGAGGTGTATTCTACCCCTTTATAAGCCTTCTTCTCACGTTTCCTTTTATAGTTCCTTGATAATGTGAGTAGTCACGAAAGTGCTTGGAATTCTTCTATTTTTTCATAGTGGTTGTCTTGCATATTTTGATATCACCTGTTTACTGTGATCTTTATATATATATATATATATATATATATATATATATATATATATATATATATATATATATATATATATATATATGCATATCAGTGTAAACATTTGATACACCAATATGCAAATTAACTAGTGAAAAACAGTGAAGTTTCAAGCACTTTCGTGATATATCACATTATCAAACAACTTTTATTCCTTGATAATGTAAGAAATCACGAAAGCTGTTGGAACTTCACTTTTTTTTTTTTTTTTTTTTTTTTTTTGCACATTCATGTAAGTCTACATTGTTGGTTAAAAAAATATTTGCAACATCCTTTGGTCTTGAATTTTCTGTTGTTTCCTGGTGGATGAAATTGCTTTCAATGCTGCTAAATTCATGAAACCATTTCAAAGTATATTAAAAAAATAACTATGGTTTTGTTGATTGCTTTGGCTTATCGGAATATAAAATACGACAACTGATATCATGATGATTTCTTTATAAGGCGATGATAAGCGATGATAAGCGATGGAGCGGCAGTAGCGACGTAGACTCTTCAAGGGAGTATTTTGCTGTTTGTGAAGTGCTCTTGATTCTAGGCGTTGAAGGCAATATTCTCTTTTTTTGGGGGGGTCAAACCTGATTATAAGAACATAAGGTGACGAATTAGACACATGTGCAACATCTGGGTATCATTATTGTAGACATTTCGCCCTCCAGTGGCTTTATCAATACATATTCGCAGACATAATTAGAAGTTAGTAGAATAATATACAAAAGATGAGGTGGTTCAGAGAAACACGTAAACAAACACTAGGACATATTTATTAGAAAACATTCATGTCCAAGTGTTTGCTCACTTTTTTCAAAACTAACTTGTAGGTATCTATTACCAAGGTTTAGACCACAGGATGAGGTAACCAGAGTACCGTATTCGTGAAGAGTTTGAAAAACATAAGAACATAAAGAATGGAGGAACACTGCAGCAGACCTACTGGCCCAAACAAGACATGTCCTTCTCAAAACCAAACATTCTCACTCTCCTATTTCTTCATCCTTTTGATTAGTACTTCAGGTACTAGTCAAAACCTCCGGCTACGTATGAAACCCCGTGAGTTTAGCGCTACCCCATGGTTACAAAAATGATATAATTAACAATAATAGTCTTCAGCTGGAGGAAGCTGGATGACGTCACATATTCTGTCTGATTCTTCGTCTCGAAATTTAAAGTTAATGGTAGAACTGAAGAATGAGTCACTTATGCAACATATGGAAATCTTTATTGAGGAAGCGTTTCGCCACACAGTGGCTTCATCAGTCCAATAGAAAGAAGAACGGTGTAAATGTAAAGAGAGGAAGAGTTAATCATTCCCTCAGCTAGACTGGAAGAAATATTGATGGACTGAACTCATCGATTCCAGGATGAGCGACTGATTACCTCAAACTCCTCCTTTCTTTATACCGATCTTCTTTGCCTAGGACCGATGAAGTGTTACCTCAATATTTCCATTTGTTGCACAAGTGTCTCATTCTTCAACTTGTCAATTCTGTAAACCGTTTATCACATTGCTAGAATTACCGACAATATGTTAGGTAAAAGTACACATGAGCATTTAATGAAACATTTACTGCAGCCTCGTTTTGCACTGCAGGAACTTTATCAAATTATATTGGCTTTCTGAAGCTTTTATCGCCTTAATAAAGTTCCTGAAGAGCTAAACGTTGCCTCAGTAAATGCCTCATTAGTTACTCATTTGTCCATTTTTTTTACCTATTGCCTCAACATGTTTTCTCAGGTGTGAATATGAATTACTCACCTAACTCTCCTATGAATAACCTCCTCTCCTGCGACCACCAAGACCTCCCTAACTTGCGATGGAAGCTGAGAGCGTCTCAACTTACTCTTGGGACTTCGGGTTTTTTTCTCCTTATAGCGTCAGACTTCACAAGACTCGAGACTCCATCCTACTAAACTTCACACACAGGAGAGTTTCCAATAGGTTTCTTGGAAGCCTCTTTCATGCTCTACTTGAGGCCATTGGCGCCAATCGACTTACATTCTTTCCATTTCTATAACCCAAAATAGATGGAGAAGAGAGGGTAAATCTGCATGTGAATTGGAAATATTTCCTGCATTCGTAACGGTGAATGACTCTTATATAGATGGGAGAGCATACTTTACTAAATCGTCCGCAAAGGTGTTTTTGTTTTGGCTCCAGTCTTTCGTACACACACACACACACACACACACACACACATATATACTATATATATATATATATATATATATATATATATATATATATATATATATATATATATATATATATATATATATATATATATATATATATATATATTAGATATGAAGAGAGTCGGTAAAGATTTTAACAGTCTCAATGACGAGCGAGTAGTTGAGATTTACTAGGTGAATACTCTTAAAAATCTGAAAAACTTTTTCTTTTACCACCATATTTTAGAGAAGGACTGAAGGTACATGGGCGGCTATGAAAAATATTGTGAATATTTCTGGAATGAAACGTATTCGAAATGGACATATTTTTGCGTGAGAGCTGACAGAGACAAGTAAATACAGACGGAACTACAGAGAGATAGAGACAGATATATTGACAGAGGGAAAGAGGTAAACAGGTAGGCCCTCAGGCACACACATGCACATATGCACACACACACACACACACACACACACACACACACTGTATAAAATAGTATTAACTGGCAAAAAAAAACTTAAATGGAAGTTCAAAACACAGATGAACCACAAGAGGATGGAAAATAATTGCAACGAGCTGCAGATGAAAGAGACAAATACAAACTACTTGCAATGTTTCATAAATTTATATGATAAATTAGACACATGTGCAACACTTTATTGAGGAAACGTTTCGCCACACAGTGGCTTCATCAGTCCATACAAAGGACTGATGAAGGAGGAGTTTGAGGTAATCAGTCCTTCAGCTTTGAGTCGATGTAATCAGTCCATCAGTGGAAAAATAAACACATAAGCAGTATAATGTGATCATTTATTGACAACGTTTCGCCCACACAGTGGGCTTTATCAAGTCACAAAACAGCTATCAAGTCACAAACAGATCTGTTTGTGACTCGATAAAGCCCACATTATACTGCTTATGTGTTTATTTTTCCATTGTGTCGGTATTTTATACCATTTATTTCGAGACCATCAGTCTTGAAAAGAATACAGCATATGTGCGAAGTAGCTTATATACTGTAGACAGGTGAGGTGAAGCAGTCACCTACATTCCTGTTAGACACTGCAACATCTTTGGATCTTAATACAGGGAATTCTTCACTTGCCTAACCTTTAGGTATGATCCACATTTGGATTTGTCAAGTGTGATACCACCTACGACTGCCTCATCTTATCTGTCTACAGTATACAAGCCACTTCGCACATACGCTGTATTCTTTTCAAGGTTGAGGGACTGACTACATCGTCTCAAGGCTGAGGGACTGATTACCTCAAACTCCTCCTGTTCTTCACCAGTCTCCTTTGTATGGACTGATGAAGCCACTGTGTGGCGAAACGTTTCCTCAATAAAGATACCCAAGTGTTGCACATGTGTCTAATTCATCAACTTGTCGGTTCTCTGAACTATTTTCTACATAAATATATATGATAGAAACCATGAAGTCTGGAATCAACAACAACAGTCGTTGTAGACTAATTATGAACAAGTTTGAATCAAAAATTGATTCAAATTGGATAAGTTTAGATTTAGAAAGGATATAGGAAAGTACTGGTTTAGAAATAGAGTAGTAGATATGTGGAACAAGATGCCTAGCAGGGTTAGTGAAGCTAAAACCTTGGGGAGTTTCAAATATAGGTTAGATGAATGCATGAGTGAGTGGGGTTGGATTTGAGTGGGATTTTCACCTGAGTTAATAGGGTTATCAAGACTTATTCCTTGGGTAACACTGAAAATGGATTAGGCAAATATTTTTCTTAGTGGGTTTCAATTTGAGGCCTATTATGGGCCAATAGGCCTGCTGCAGTATTCATTCTTTCTTACGTTCTTAAGTATCGAATCCCCAGCAAAAACTGCTATGATTTGGTTTCTTTAGGACAACATTAAGTGGGTAGGAGCTAAAATAAATATACCAAACGAAGATCATCTATTAACGAAAAGTATTAGAATCAGCACTCATAAAAGAATTAACAACGTTAATAGTTTAAAAGGGCAAATAAATTCAGAGGAAATATCGAAATTTGCTTTGAAGAAACTCATAGAGCACTAAGCTTAGTAGCAAAGTAAGATTCTTTATTAATACTACCAAATTAGCTTCTCCATTCTACTACAAACCTGACATATCTACTA
Source organism: Cherax destructor (assembly GCA_009830355.1). Classification (NCBI taxonomy): domain Eukaryota; kingdom Metazoa; phylum Arthropoda; class Malacostraca; order Decapoda; family Parastacidae; genus Cherax; species Cherax destructor. The sequence goes on along the minus strand of WNWK01004377.1, from coordinate 23,957 downwards.
TATACCAAGAATATCCCTGCCCCTTCCATGTGGGTTCCACCAATTCATCTCGACCTTGTTTATCCATATAACATGCTTCTCTTTGATTCTTATGTATCTGCTGCAGGAGGAAATTAAGGTATCACTCATGTTTGTGTCTCCATGTCAGTAGTGAATATTCTCTCTCTGTCTGTCTCTCTCTCTCTTTCTCCCTCTCCATGCGTGTGATTACTTATGCACGAGTGGGTGTTTGCGAGTGTGTATGCGCGAGTCGGGGGCGGAAAGAATTAACTTCATGAACTGAAAAATAACAGCAGTAAACTGAAAAGGCAAAATTATGTTATGATTGCTTCCCGTCAACTGGCTTCCTTGTAATAGCAACGAATTGCAAACACTGCTATGGCTTTGTTAAATTAGGTCAAAATTGAAAATTCCGCCGAGTTCTCTTCAAGTTGCAGAAATTATTTCACGCAAATATTGCGTCTTGTATGTCTGAGGTCATGAAAATGAAGTCCGAATACTGGAGAAACAAGTCATGAGAATGATGTTTGGGTACAGTACGCTGCAAGTCATGAGAATGTCAGTCATCATTCGTGTAACTTGTCATCCTCAAATCCTGAAGAACATGTTTGCTGCCTGTAGTAATCAAGTCCTGAACACACTGTTTGCTTCCCGTACGTTTCTTGAGATCTTGCTCAAATAATAAACATGATATATCGTGCTTAAATTAATCTTATTACCGAATGTGAATGTTATCTAAACAGGAAACAGAAATTGACACTCAGGCAGGAAACATTACCATCTCTTGAACTGATGAAAATTAGACACATGTGCAACATCTAGGTATATTTATTGTAGACGTTTCGCCCTCCAGTGGCTTTATCAGTACAAATTCAAGGACATAATTGGAAGACAGTAGAACTATATACAAAAGATGAGGTAATCAGTCCCTCAGTCTTGGAGTTGGTGTGAAGAACACCGTAGTCGTGAAGATTCTGGCGCACAGGCAAGAAGGCTGGCGCTTATATACTAGCGTCAGGTGGTAAGGGACGGGTAGCAGGCGAAGACATTGTCACTGGTAGGCGGGATTCCCCAGTGGAAGTAGGTCATACCCGAGGGACAGGTTAGTAGTAGTAGTGAAGAAGGTTGTGGAGATGTCCTCTGAACCAAGATTCCATGATGTTGCAGTGTCTGACAGGTTGTACATTGTACCAGCGACGATGTCTTCATCTGCTACACATATGAAAAAATAATTAACACAAAAACAAAAACTAGACATAAAAAGAAGTCGAGAATCAGGCAAAAACTCGAATCCCTAATATGTCTTCTTCGCCCAATGATTGAACATTGAAGTAAAAATGCCAAGAGTGTTACCTCCGGGACTAATTTCGTGATAATGTGTTGAAGACTCTGCAAGACCAGATGTTTATACCTCAGCACAGTTTTATGCTACAAGCGACGGAGGCCAATTAAAAAAAAAACTGAATAATTGGCTGGTGTCTGTTGCAGAGATTATCACTTGCCGGGGAGTTTTCTGAGTGCTTTCTTTTATGTAAAGCGCTAAAACCGTTTGGGTCGTTCAGCGCAAGAAGTAGTAGAGTCACGAGCCAGGATTATAATTATATAAACAGGTAGGAACCAAGAGACAGGGACTAAGATTTGAACCAAAAGGTAAGGACCATATAGACTGCTGGCTCAACTAGCACTGTGTGTGTGTGTATGTACTCACCTAATTGTGGTTGCAGGGGTCGAGACTCAGCTCCTGGCCATATGTATATATGTATATATATATATATATATATATATATATATATATATATATATATATATATATATATATATATATATATATATATATATATATATATATAGTCGTGCCGAATATGTAAAACTGGCCAATTAGCAAGAACTCATCTAAAATTAAGACATTTCTAAAATTTTCTCTTATACGTTTAGAGATATATTTTTCATTTATGTTAATGTAAGAATTTATAATTTTGTACCAAGAGAAACTTTGAAAACCTACCTAACCTTATTACAACAAGCGCAATTTAATTTAGCCTAACCCAACTAAATATATTTTAGATACGTTACCATTAATTTAATAATAAACAAACACAATGAAATATATTTTTTTCGTTATGTTCAGAATGATTTTGGCGAAATTATTGCATACACAAATTTTCACTTGTCTTATATGGCAAGGTGAGCGTTGCTATTTAAGCCAAAATCGCAAGTTTTACCTAATCGGCACGACATATATATATATATATATATATATATATATATATATATATATATATATATATATATATATATATATATTTGTAGTATATGTAGTTGCTAACCCAACTAAATATATTTTAGATACGTTACCATTAATTTAATAATAAACAAACACAATGAAATATATTTTTCGTTATGTTCAAATGATTTTGGCGAAATTATGCATACACAAATTTTCACTTTCTTATATGGCAAGAGCGTTGCTATTTAAGCCAAATCGAAGTTTTACCTAATCGGCACGACATATATATAATAATATATATATATATATATATATATATATATATATATATATATGTCGTCCGATTAAGTAAACTTTGATTTTAAGCTAATACAACGCTCACTTGCCATAGACAAGCGAAAATGTGTTGCAAATTTCCAAAATCATTCTGAAGCATAACGAAAAAATATATTTCATTGTGTTTGTTTATTATTAAATTAATGTTAACGTATCTAAAATATATTTAGTTGGTAGCTAAATTAAATTGCGTTTGTTGTAATAAGGTTAGGTAGGTTTTCAAAGTTTCTCTTGGTACAAAATTATAAATTCTTACATTAACATAAATGAAAAAATATATCTTTAAACGTATAAAGAAAATTTTAGAAATGACTTAATTTTAGAGGAGTTCTTGCTAATTGACCAGTTTTACCTAATCGCACGACATATATATATATATATATATATATATATATATATATATATATATATATATATATATATATACATATATATATATATATATATATATTATACGTAATTGAATTTGATCAGAAACGTCAAATGATTAATGCTAATATTCACCCCTTCCAACATGTATTTCCCCGGAGTTCAAAGAGCCTTGCTGTCAAACTCAGCCAGACAGAGAGGCATTTTTGCGTGATTAAACTGCATTTGACACGATAAAATAAAAATGTTTCATCAAAGTTAGAGTCGGTCAAAGCGAGATTTTTACAACAATGAGGTTCTTGCGTTTGCGAGGTCTTTACGAGAAGGTCTATACAAGACAGCCCCCATCCGGAAAATGATGTTTTTTTGTGGTTGAAATTAAAAGTCACGGGGATCCAAGCACAGGTGATGATTACTGTTTGTTATGGCTGTGGATTATTTTCAGTGCGATCTGGATTTAAAAGATTAAATTGGCAGGTTATTGTGTGTTTGTTTGTGTGTGTGTGTGTATGTGTGTGTTTGTATGTGTGTGTGTGTGTTTGGACGTAACTGGGGACTAGACATATCATTTAATCAATTGCTGATATTTTTCTCGCATGTGAATATGTTAGGAAAACATGGAATGAATAGTCGCTGATGGAGTGATGTCATTCAGAATATTTCGGAGTTAATGTGTTTGCTTAAGCTCATAGTTTGCTTAGATGGTAACGTCAACTTGGGTCCCAAGGCTATGCCGCTCCTGTACACTTCAAGGTCAACAGCAACTATAATTTTGAAACACTGTGAACGTAACACCGTGGAATAAATGGATATTGGGAGACACTCGAATTTAAGTCATGATGATGGTGATGGAGTTAAATTCACGGTAAGGTAATGCAACGCAAGTCAGAAAATAGATGTAAAAATAACTTTAAACATAAATGAAAGCCAAAGATCTGGTGGTAAACGTCACAGCAAAAATGTCACAGGAAATATATATGAGCAGTATTATTTCATCGCTTAATACGAGAGTAGCAATCCTTAGAAAATCAACTGGAAATTTGACGAATTATTTAGAATATTTTACAAAACATATCAGACCCAAAATGAACTGGGCGGTTTTAACAAGGAGACATTACCTGATTGAGCTCTTGTAGAGCCACGAAAATATATGCAACTGCAACTGGTATGAAAATTAATTAGAGGTGTGAAGGGATGGCTGGAAGTTCCACATAGAGAGAGGGAATGAAGAGGCATCAAAAGCAAGAAAGCAATAAGACTAAGTAAGCTGTGTTGCTTAAGTGGTACGGTTGGATGCTGAGAATCAACTCTCACAAACACCAGAAATGGGTGAGGACACCCATGCACACAAACTAACACACACACACACACACACACACACACACACACACGGGGCCAGGAGCTATGACTCGACCCCTGCAACCACAACTAGGTGAGTACACTATCAAGGAACATTGTTCTTTGATAATATGAAAGTCACTAAAGCGCTTGGAATTTCACTATTATTTCACAGTGGTTGTTCAATATATATATATATATATATATATATATATATATATATATATATCATGAGAAACATCTTTCAAGGTTATTGAGTATATTTTCTTTATGTATTACATATCTTTGATGCTGTTCGTTTTATCCAGAACTGGTATAGGAAGTTCATTATAATCAGACATATACGGAATTCGTTATATGTAGACTTTTCCTGTGATCTTTGATGTTAAACACAGGTCGATTAATGGGGTCAGCTGTCGCGCTGACTTAAGTGATCCTTTGATCCATTAGCGAGCAGATTTCCCTTAATTATTAAAAACATGTTCCTTAATTATTAAGTTTATCTTCCTTGATAAAGTTGAGATTTTTCTTTAATTATTAAACAGATCTTCCTTGATTATTGAGCAGATCTTCCTTAATTACTGAGCAGATCTTCCTTAATTACTGAGCAGATTTTCCTTGATTATAGAGATCTTTATAAATTATTTAATAGCTATTTCTTAATTACCGAGTAGAGCTGAATGATTAACTGAATTTATCATCCTTAACTAACCAATAAATCCTCCACAATTAAGTGTAATTACTGAGCATATCTCTCCTTATTACTAAATCATTATTAGCTTTCTCCTAATTACGAAATAACTAATGAGATCTTCCTTTTATTACGGAAAAATAGAGCAGATAATACGTAATTAAGAAATCTTAATGTAGTGTTTTAAATTGCATGTAGTACTGGTTGGTTGACTAATGATGTTTGAAGCCTATCTACTACAAGACCGTCATTAAATCATCATAAAATCATATCAACAACAACAACAGCTACAATAATAATAATAATAATAATAATAATAATAATAATAATAATAATAATAATAATAATAATTATAATTATTATTATTATTATTTTAACTATTATTATTATTATTATTATTATTATTATTATTACTATTATTATTATTATTATTATTATTATTATTATTATTATTATAGTTGTTGTTGTTGTTACGAAATTATGATGAGTATGAGTGCTAAATTAAAGAGGAGGAACAGAGGGAAGAAGAAGAGTAGGACTAGAAAAAGGAGGAAGAAGTAGAGGAGATATAAGAGGAAGATAAGGAAGGGGAGGTGAAGGAGAATGATGAGAAGGAAAAAGGAAATGCAGACAATTAAGAGGAAATCGCGAAGCAGGAAAAGGAAGAGAAGATGAGGGATAGAGAGAGAGGAGGGAGTAACAGGCAATAAATCAAACACTTCACACGCAAGACACCGATGATGACAGGAAAAATGAGAAAATTTCAATTATTCAGAGGGTAATATCCAGTCAGAGACCAGCAGTACTTGCCAGGGACCAGCAGGTCTGGTCAGAGACCAGCAGCACTTGTCAGGGACCAGCAGGACTGGTCAGAGACTAGCAGTACTTGCCAGGGACCAGCGGGACTGGTCAGAGACTAGCAGTACTTGCCAGGGACCAGCAGGTCTGGTCAGAGACCAGCAGCACTTGTCAGGGACCAGCAGGACTGGTCAGAGACCAGCAGCACTTGCCAGGGACCAGCGGGACTGGTCAGAGACTAGCAGTACTTGCCATGGACCAGCAGGTCTGGTCAGAGACCAGTAGCACTTGCCAGGGATCAGTAGAACTGGTCAGAGTCTAGCGGCAATTGCCAGGGACCAGCAGGACTGGTCAGAGACCAGCCGCACTTGCCAGGGACCAGCAGGACTGGTCAGAGTCCAGCACCACTTGCCAGGGACCAGCAGGACTGGTCAAAGACCAGCAGCACTTGTCAGGGACCTGCAGGACTGGTCAGAGTCCAGCAGCACTTGCCAAGGACCAGCAGGACTGGTCAGAGACCATTAGCACTTGCCAGGGATCAGCAGAACTGGTCAGAGTCTAGCGGCAATTGCCAGGGACCAGCAGGACTGGTCAGAGACCAGCAGCACTTGCCAGGGACCAGCAGGACTGGTCAGAGACCAGCAGCACTTGCTAAGGACCAACAGGACTGGTCAGAGACCAGTAGCACTTGCCAGGGACCAGCAGGACTGGTCAGAGACCAGCAGTACTTGCCAGTGATCAGCAGGTCTGGTCAGAAAGCAGCAGCACTTGCCAGGAACCAGCAGCACTGGACAGAGAACAACAGTACTTGCCACGAACCAGTAGGACTGGTCAGAGACCAGCAGCACTTGCCAGGAACCAGACGGGCTAGTCAAAGACCAGCAGCACTTGCCAAGGATCAGCAGACCTAGGTGTTTTACCATTAGAGCGTCGTGAATTTTCAATCACAATGAGGCGGGCTAAAACGACACGGGTTCGAGTCCTCGGCTAGTCGCAGTGTTGTTATTGATTAAATACGACTCGTTCGTGGTTACAATAATATATATATACATTGCCCCTCACCACTCCACCGATACATATTAGTATTTATGGAGGTATAAAAGCCATGTATATTGAGAGACTGAGCATATCAGTCACTGATTCTTGTGGCTTGTCGGTGTTTGGCTCTATTTGTTTGAAATGTGATGCTTCCGATTGTTTCTCACCTGTGTTTATGTGTCGCTGCTCTCTCTCTCTCTCTCTCTCTCTCTCTCTCTCTCTCTCTCTCTCTCTCTCTCTCTTTCGTTCTCTGTGATATTGCATCTCTTACCAGGAGTGTTGCGACCAAATTGCTTTCAGCATCTGGCTGATCTGGAATCTATCGTGTTATTGGTTTTCAATGTGTGTCTCTCTTCCTCTTTATTTATTTTCGCCTATGAGCCTGTCCTCTTTCCTTCCGTTTTTTTCCTCTGAGTATTCCCGTGTTAGCACATAAAAAATAACCTAAACGACCCGATTCGTACCCCCTGGCCTGGGTGAAACGTATGTGCAAGTTCTTTTTTTTTTCACCTGCTGGCGCCTCTCCTCTTGTGGAGGATTTTCTGTGTTTATAGTTGACTGACTCTGTTAATTAATGTCAGTGTTTTCACCTGGAGCCCGCCAGCTTCTTCATGTGCTCTATCTATTCGGTAATACAACTAGTTGAAGACTTTCCGGTTTGATGTCATTGATTACACCTGGTACCTGGTTTATTACCAGGCTGAGTGTTCCAGCATAATTTGGTTGTTGAATGAAGCTTTGGCTGGTGCGAGGGTAGATACTAACGTGCTAACAATATCCTCAAAGCAACTTTCCACTTCAGAGCTTGCAGACTCCAGCGTAAGTCTGGAAAGTCCATTAATAAAACTCTTATGAGTCTGAGTATTACCTAACACACGTCACTGAATTGATGATTGGAGCACACGTCAAATTAGACGCCCCAGTGAATATATTAATCTGGCTCTCTGGTTCTCACGTCACAGAAAAAGCATTCCGTGATGTGTGTCCTTTATAGCGGAAGTCTGAAGGTGTCTGGCCCCAGACCTTCAAAAACACAGGCCAGCCTAAATGCAGACGATGCCCTGGGGGAATGTTGACAACTAATAGCAATGAAGAGAGGTAATTAAGCACTTCCAACATGACAGGAATTCAGTCACTATGATATTCATAAAACTCGTCAAAGTTCTGAGACTTTAGTCTCACATAGGTCTAAGTTTTATTATTACAATGGCCAAATGCTAGGAGAGGGCATACATGGCCCATGGCAGTCTACTGGCGTTAAAGTCACTTCTCAAGGCGGTGGGAAAAGGTCATTAGTCTGTCCTGCTCCTCTTCCCCAACATGGCAGCTAGGAGATAAAGGTCGCAAGCGTCCTTGTGTCATGTAGACACAATAAAGAACACTGACACACGGGGATTAAAAATAATCCCACACACTAACTGTAAATAGGTACCTGGGTGTCAATCAGCAATTATGGACCACAGCTTAAGAATGTTTAATCAAATTTTAATACAACAACAAATGCTAATAAAAATATTAAAATAATAATGATGATACTAATTAATAATAATAATAATAATAATAATAATAATAATAAACGATAATCATTGCTCTGCTCAATTAGCTACAAAAAGGTAATATCACACACACACACACACACACACACACACGCTTGTCTTCATTAAATGTTCTTTAAAAAATAAAGATTTATCCACTAATCTTCACAAAGGAAGTTATCTAATTAGAGGAAAACTTTAATTCTCTGTTTCTCTGCCTGTCTCTCTGTATCTCTCTCTTTCTTTCTCTCTCTCTCTCTCTCTCTCTCTCTCTCTCTCTCTCTCTCTCTCTCTCTTTCTCTCTCTCTCTCACTTCCTTCGCTAACTACCTTCTTAATTACCCTTCATGGGTATTAATTACCTTCTCTGTTCTTTTGGTCGTGATTGCCGTCTTGATTACTTTGGTACTTTGTAATTAAATAATTTGCGATTATTATGGCTTTTAAATTAGCCTCATATATCGACCAGGAAGATATATGATTTTGGATAGGGGAACGTTTATTTATATTCTTGTGATAATAGTGTAAAAAATATAAAAAAAAAATTGTTTTCCCATTCTAATTATATATTTTATGTTGTTAATTTATTTGTTGCTGTTCTTCTTATTATTATTATTCTTCCTCTTCTTATAAATATTACTAACTACTACTACTACTACTACTACTACTACTAATACTAATACTGCTGCTACTACTACTATACTAATACTGCTGCTACTACTACTACTAATACTGCTACTACTACTAATACTAATACTGCTACTACTACTAATACTAATACTGCTGCTACTACTACTACTACTACTACTACTACTACTACTACTAATAATAATAATAATAATAATAATAATAATAATAATAATATATTATTATTATTATTATTATTATTATTATTATTACCCTATTATTATTATTATTTGGAAAATTTTCAGATCTTCTGAATTTAGAAAAAAAATTGCCCTGGAGTGATAATGTCGAACTGAAATGCAGCTCATTTGCATATTAATGCTTCATCAGGCTCTAATTATGTTTAAAATTGCTCATAAACGAAACATTGAAGGATAATCGAAGAGAAAATTTTATTTTTTAGGAACAAAACAAAAAACTTAATCAGTCAGCTTTCTGGTTTAAATAGGTAATTTATACATTGTTTACCATAGCTGGCTAATGATTTTTTGAATAGCTATAATTTTTTGTATATAAAATGGTTCTGTATGTGTGATTATCCCTAGTGATTTATTTGTATGATTAATCAAGCTTCTGTTGAAGTGTCCGGGGAGGGTAAAAGTTTTATGAGTATATATAGTATATTATATATATATATATATATATATATATATATATATATATATATATATATATATATATATATATATATATATATATATATATATATATTATATATATATATATGGGGATTTTCTTTCTTTTTGGGTCACCCTGCCTCGGTGGGAAACGGCCGACTTGTTGAAAATATATATATATATATATATATATATATATATATATATATATATATATATATATATATATATATATATATATATATATATATATATATATATATATAAGGCAGCTGGGATTGATGGGATAAAGATAGAAATGTTAAAAGCAGGTGGGGATGTAATTTTGGAGTGGTTGGTGCTATTATTTAATAAATGTATGGAAGAGGGTAAGGTACCTAGGGATTGGCAGAGAGCGTGTATTGTTCCTTTGTATAAAGGCAAAGGGGACAAAAGAGAGTGCAAAAATTATAGGGGAATAAGTCTGTTGAGTGTACCTGGTAAAGTGTATGGTAGAGTTATTATTGAAAGAATTAAGAGTAAGACAGAAAGCAGGATAGCAGATGAACAAGGGGGCTTTAGGAAAGGTAGGGGTGTGTAGACCAAGTGTTTACAGTGAAACATATAGGTGAACAGTATTTGGATAAGGGTAAAGATGTTTTTGTGGCATTTATGGATTTGGAAAAGGCGTATGATAGGGTAGATAGGGGGCAATGTGGCAGATGTTGCAGGTGTATGGAATAGGAGGAAGGTTACTGAAAGCAGTGAAGAGTTTTTATGAGGATAGTGAGGCTCAGGTTAGAGTGTGTAGGAGGGAAGGGACTATTTCCCAGTAAAAGTGGGCCTTAGACAAGGATGTGTGATGTCACCGTGGTTGTTCAATATATTTATAGATGGGGTTGTAAGAGAAGTGAATGCAAGGGTCTTGGCAAAAGGTGTTGGTCTAAAAGATAAAGAAGCAAATACAAAGTGGGAGTTGTCACAGTTGCTTTTTGCTGATGACACTGTGCTTTTGGGAGATTCTGAAGAGAAGCTGCAGAGGTTGGTGGATGAATTTGGTAGGGTGTGTAAAAGAAGAAAATTGAAAGTGAATATAGGAAAGAGTAAGGTGATGAGGATAACAAAAGAATAGGTGACGAAAGATTGGATATCAGATTGGAGGGAGAGAGTATGGAGGAGGTGAATGTATTCAGATATTTGGGAGTGGACATGTCGGCGGATGGGTCTATGAAGGATGAGGTGAATCATAGAATTGATGAGGGGAAAAGGGTGAGTGGAGCACTTCGGAGTCTGTGGAGACAAAGAACCTTGTCCATGGAAGTAAAGAGGGAATGTATGAGAGTATAGTTATACCAACGCTCTTATATGGGTGTGAAGCATGGGTGATGAATGTTGCAACGAGGAGAAGGCTTGAGGCAGTGGAGATGTCATGTCTGAGGTCAATGTGTGGTGTGAATATAATGCAGAGAATTCGGAGTTTGGAAATTAGGAGGAGGTGCGGGATTACCAAAACGATTGTCCAGAGAGCTGAGGAGGGTTGTTGAGGTGGTTTGGACATTGTAGAGAGAATGGAACGAGACAGAGTGACTTCGAGAGTGTATAAATCTGTAGTGGAGGGAAGGCGGGGTAGGGGTCGGCCTAGGAAAGGTTGGAGGGAGGGGGTAAAGGAAGTTTTGTGTGCGAGGGGCTTGGACTTCCAGCAAGCATGTGTGAGCGTATTTGATAGGAGTGAATGGAGGCATATGGTTTTTAATACTTGACGTGCTGTTGGAGTGTGAGCAAAGTAACATTTATGAAGGGATTCAGGGAAACCGGCAGGCCGGACTTGAGTTCTGGAGATGGGAAGTACAGTGCCGGCACTCTGAAGGAGGGGTGTTAATGTTGCAGTTTTATAACTGTAGTGTAAAGCACCCTTCTGGCAAGACAGTGATGGAGTGAATGATGATGAAAGTTTTTCTTTTTCGGGCCACCCTGCCTTGGTGGGAATCGGCCGATGTGTTAATAAAAAATAAATAAAAATATATATATATATATATATATATATATATATACGTATATATATATCAATAAGAACACTGCGACTAGCCAAAGATTCGAACCAATGCTGCATTGGCCCGCCTCATGGTGAGCGAAAACCCATGACGCTGTAACCCACAGGACCACCCAATCCTACAAGGACCAAGCACCCAGCCAAGCTAGGTGTGTTTCCCTTGGTCCGAGGACATACGGTGGTGTGGGTGCCTCTGAGCTAATTTCATTCTCCTCCCCGTTTGGTGTACTAGCCTCAACGAGCAGTATTTTGTATTATTGTGACCACGAACAAGTGGTATTGATCAATAACAACACTGCGACTAGCAATAAGATTACAGTAAACAGGTGATATGACAATATGCAGAAAAACCACTGTGAAATAATATAGTTATAGATATAGTTCCTTGATAATGTGTGAAATCACCAAAGCGCTTGGAATTTCGCTATTATCTACAGTGATTGTTCTACACACACACACACACACACACACACACACACACACACACACACACACACACACACACACACACACACACACACACACACACACACATATATATATATATATATATATATTATTTTTTTATTATTAACACATCGGCCGATTCCCACCAAGGCAGGGTGGTCCGAAAAAGAAAAACTTTCATCATCATTCACTCCATCACTGTCTTGCCAGAGGGGTGCTTTACACTACAGTTATAAAACTGCAACATTAACACCCCTCCTTCAGAGTGCAGACACTGTACTTCCCATCTGCTTAATAATTCTTAAACAGGCGAAATTATCTGATACAGTGTTTACAGGTTCGAGTCCTGCTGTGGACATAGAGACAATGTTTGTAAATAATTTCGCCTGTTTGCGAATTGTTAAGTATTTCAAATCTCTTTCGTTGTCCACTGCATGTGGCAGGATTTGATTAAATAACTTTGAAAGAGAGCCTGGTGCCCGGGGTTGGGGAAACATCGTCAGCTTCGTGCTAGGCGCCATTCTGGTTCTGGCTCTGGTAAATACTGTGAACTCTGATTCAGAGTTTGAGGTTCGAGTCCTGCTGTGGACGTAGAGACTATATATATATATATATATATATATATATATATATATATATATATATATATATATATATATATATATATATATATATATATATATATATATATATATATATGTATATATAAATAGTCTCTACGTCCACAGCAGGACTCGAACCTCCAAACTCTGAATCAGAGTTCACAGTACTTTACCACGGAGCCAGAAACCAGAATGAGCGCCTAGCACGAAGCTAGACGATGTTTCCCCATACCCCGGGGCACCAGGCTCTCTTTCAAAGTTATTTAATCAAATCCTGCCACATGCAGTGGACAACGAAAGAGATTTGAAATACTTAACAATTCGCAAACAGGCGAAATTATTTACAAACATTGTCTCTATGTCCACAGCAGGACTCGAACCTGTAAACACTGTATCAGATAATTTCGCCTGTTTCGAATTATTAAGCATTTCAAATCTCGATGTCCACTGTATGTGGCAGGATTTGATGAAATAACTTTGAAAGCAGCAAGCCTGGTGCCCCGGGGTTTGGGGAATGTTTGTAAATAATTTCGCGTCTTATGACACGCATGGCTTAGGCAGGAAGAATTCTATTCCGCTCTCCCATGGAGTATGTACGTATATATATATATGTCGTGCCGATTAGGTAAAACTGGTCAATTAGCAAGAACTCATCTAAAATTAAGTCCTTTCTAAAATTTTCTCTTATACGTTTAAAGATATATTTTTTTTCATTTATGTTAACGTAAGAATTTATAATTTTGTACCAAGAGAAACTTTGAAAACCTACCTAACCTTATTACAACAAGCGCAATTTAATTTAGCCTAACCCAACTAAATATATTTTAGATACGTTAACATTAATTTATTAATAAATAAACACAATGATATATATTTTTTTCGTTATGTTCAGAATGATTTTGACGAAATTATTGCATACACAAATTTTCACTTGTCTTATATGGCAAGATGAGCGTTGCTATTTAAGCCAAAATCGCAAGTTTTACCTAATCGGCACGACATATATATATATATATATATATATATATATATATATATATATATATATATATATATATATATATATATATATGAGTGTGTGTGTGTGTTTAGGTTTATTTTTGTGCGCACAGGCACCAAGGCAGCAGAGGCGGCAGTACACCAGGGAACTACGAGAGCTGGAGGCAGCAATAACGAGGCGAGGAGCAAGCATTACCCAGGACAGTGGGATCACTGTGAAAGGTTTTTTGTCGGGCATATTGGAGCAATAACCTCCCAAAACAGCGAGTATTTTGAGTATTAAACTGCGCATTACCCGACATAAAAGGAACAAGTGGCCTACGTTATCAAATATATTAATCTTTATCGCGTTAATTAACTATCATTGCTTTTAGTATGCAGTTTAAATTGCTCGTAGGGAGAAATATATAACGAAAAATTTAATTAATGGGAATACGCTAGACCCTTTAAATTAATTCATCTCCTGTGGATGAAGAAGGAGAAAGATAATTTAAGTATTTAAAGGAGTGAGAAGCATCTTTATAATATGTTAATACTGTCTATGTAGCACTGAATATAAATACATAATGTTACTATAATGAATATTCGTTTATGTTAATTCTGTCTAAGTAGAATTGAACATAATGTTACGACAGATGAAAAGTGATGAAAACTGTGTAATAACCAAAGGGGATAATTTTTAAAGAATGTTTCCCGATTGACGTTATTGGAACAACCATCAAATTCTTTTGTAACTTTAACTTGTTAATCAAGTGTAATTAAATGTTCCTTAGATAAAAAGATTTCTCCAGTAATCTTCTGAAAGGAAGTTATCTAATTAGAGAAGCACTTTAATTCTATCTGTCTCTGTCAGCCTGCCTGTCTCTCTCTCTCTCTCTCTCTCTCTCTCTCTCTCTCTCTCTCTCTCTCCCGTACATATTGGGAATAAGGGGAAAAATTCCTCGTAAATCTGATTTGATAGATGGAAGAAGATATTGCAAAACAAACAAGGAAGTTACTACAGTGATTGACATAATCTGACGGAAGTAACTGATTGCTCAAATTGCCTATCAAGCTCTTGGCTTTTACAAAAAAAAAAAAAGTGCACATTCTGTTATTTTTGCATGGTGATTTTTTTTTATTTTGATTTAGTCTTAGTTTATCAGCACTTATATTTTACGAATTTCTTTTAAATGCACCCATGTAGAAACACGTACACACACGCATGTGCACACAGACACAGACACACAGAAACACACACACACACACACACACACACACACTCACACACACAGCATGAAGTCAGCACTGTAGGTAAATATTATCTAAATAACTATAGCGGCATGTAAGATACAGAACCGCTAGCCAGTTCTTGGTCCTTCCAGCACCCGGACTATTTCGTCCCCGTCTGTGACAGTAGACACCACCTCGCCAGAAGTTACTTCTTGGCTATCATTAATAAACTGAGTTATTCATTTAATGTTCTTCCTGAGTGTGTTTACAGTGGCGGTGATTATATAGGAATATTATGCTTTTACAATGAAACATATTCTTGGTGAGTATACCATCAGAGCGATATACTTCACTGTGTATACACCCCTGAGAAAGAGATTTTCTTAAATATATATATATATATATATATATATATATATATATATATATATATATATATATATATATATATATATACGTCGGTGTTCATTCTCTGAGAGGTACACTCTTCTTGGTATAAATGCCCTGTTTTTCTGAAGAACGATGTTTGTTTTAAGGGATTTGGATTGTACGCTAATCAGCTTAACATGCGTAACTTTTCCATTAAAAAAAACAGGTTGAAGCTCTTTCAAGAAATTGAATTAAGCGCGAATCCCTCACGAACCGTTTCATTAAAGCGCTCCAAATACCTTTCCTTGAGCGGTTCATCGTGGGTTTAACCCGAGCGAGAAAAGATCGTCACGCGATATAAGTCTTTCTAAGTAAATTTCACAGAATTTCCTGGCCAGAGCTTTTATAAACCTTTGCTGTACACAGGCGCCTAGATTGATGGCTGGAAAACGGTGGAAAAACACACCTTGAATCTTGCAACTAGGGGGCTGGAAGATGCTCACACGAGATGAGGATGTACGAGGCCTTCAGGTGAACCGTCACTGTTCACTTTAGGTAATTGATCGTCGATATGCAAGAGCGGGGAGGAGAATACTCTTCCCTGTAGGTGGTAAGTGGTGATGGGGCGACGCTATTTGCTACCCAGGTAGGTGGTAATGGGTGTGTGAGGGCTGCCGTCTCTTGCAAATACCTGTCCAGGCAAGTGGTGGTAACTACAGGATCAGGCGATACCACTAATACTACATAAGCAGTAGTAGTAGTCACTACAACACCTGACAATGCCACTACAACTAGATTCCCGTGTGAATATTCGGTGACCAAAGGTGATATCAACAACCAGTGTAGACAAATATCTCGCACACGGGAGAAAGGAGCTTGTGACGATGTTTTGGACCATTTACAAGTCACACTAACACACGGGCCGAAATGTTGTCTAAAACTCCTCTCTCCTCTGTGCTGGTTATTTGTGTATTGTTCCAGTCACGGTATTGTGCCTCTTCGTTCTTTACAACTAGATTTATAATAAGTGTTAGTGATTATTTTACCTTTCAACACCACTACCTCTATTTAAGCAGCAAAGTAGGGTAGTGGTGATCCCACACCCTGGGGAATATAATTAAAATAGCTTGGTGCTGGTGAAAGGCTTTTGATCTAAAATATTAGTGTTAACCTTTATGGGATAAAAAGAAATTTCCTCTCATTTTTGGTTTAGCCCTTTACCATGAATATAACAACAACAACAACAACAACAACAACAACAACAACAACACCAACAACAACAACAACAACAACAACAACAACAACAACACCAACACCAACAACAACAACAACAACAACAACAACAACAACAACAACAACAACAACAACAACAACAACAACAACAACAACAACAACAACAACAACAACAACAACAACAACAACAACAACAACAACAACAACAACAACAACAACAACAACAACAACAACAACAACAACAACAACAACAACAACAACAAGAAGAAGAAGAAGAAGAAGAAGAAGAAGAAGAAGAAGAAGAAGAAGAAGAAGAAGAAGAAGAAGAAGAAGAAGAAGAAGAAGAAGAAGAAGAAGAAGAAGAAGAAGAAGAAGAAGAAGATTATGATGTTGAAGGCAGAGCTAGTCACCAGGAGTTATTATGTCTAGTAATAAAGAGAGAGAGAGAGAGAGAGAGAGAGAGAGAGAGAGAGAGAGAGAGAGAGAGAGAGAGAGAGAGAGAGAGAGAGAGAGAGAGAGTGCGTCCCGAAACAGCGAAGATCCACATTCAGAGACGGTACCGGCAACAATACAGAACATCAGAGTCCAAATGACATTAGCCACTCACGTAGCCGGAGACGCGGACCTAGCCATGGAGATAACACTACCAGTATCCGGTAACCCGGCACCTGGAGACATGACCTCGGAGATAATGTTACCAGTACCCAGTACTCCAACATCCCGAAACATTACCGGAGAGGCAACATCTCAAGCATCTCCATAATATACCTGCGCTGCGTAATAAGAGAGGGCCTGGGCGCTTTAAACTAAGTTAAAGAGTCTACACATGAATGTTGTCACTAACGAACAGGGCAAAGCACCACACCAGAAAAAATCAATCTGTTGGACCACGCAGGTCACACCTCTCGTTTCGCAGGTCTGACCCACCTGGAGACGCAACTTCGAATGAATACTTCTCCCAATTTAAACCTGAATGGATAGTTCATCGTCACTGCCTGAATGAGGAGGTCATGCAAAAAAAATTGATAGGTACTAAGGGTGTGCACAAGCCAAACCCTTGAGGAGCTGGATCACTAAATGAAAACAACAAAAGGCATAGTGATGCCTTGTTTTGGAACTATATCCTGCTATCAGAGTTCGGGAATCCTGAGAGGTGAGCAGTGCACAAGGAAAGAAAATAATCTTGACTCTGAAGGTCAACTGGCAGCCTCATTTTCTCACGTGGGACAATTATTGTACCATGTTAAAGTCTACACATCAAAACCACTTAGGTGGTTCAGCTGTCAGAAGTTTGACAGGAGGAAACCCCACTTCAGTGCCCCAAATGCAAGAAAAGAGCACCATGCATTGAGCCTCTGGTGCCTGGAATGTCTCCAGAAAGTATCAGCAACGATAAAGTTTCCGGAAACACATGCAGCGCTAACGCATGCAGCACCCACACATAGCCTCAACACCTGTAGCACCGATACCTACAGCACCAACACCTGTAGCATCAACACTTGCCAGTATAGGTTCAAAAAAGGGGACATTCCCCCCTCAGTGGAAGATAAAAGAAAACCGCAAGGTGTCAACAAAAAGGAAGCTACACAGACAAACACCAGCACAAAACAATGCATCCGCCGCCCACCCGAACTCTCACCCGAGCACAACTGTCAAACTAAAGATCTCAACGACTGTTCCATAACAGTTATGTGCCACACCTGCCGTACAACAACTTCCAATCACCGCTCCTACACCAGCAATTTTCAACCCATACACTGCAGCAACAAACTACAACTACACAAGCCACTCCTCAGAGGAAACAGTGGACCCAGTCTCACTCACCGAGACCAAGTTGATAGGAATGTCATCTGTCTGAAGCCGCATGAGACTCGGGCTTCTGGGAAAAGCTGTCAGCAACAAAGATACGAAAATAGCAGTCTCCAGCTTGCTGGACGTGATATTGAAAAGAGTTATACGAGAGAAAAACCACAGACCTGCGACTGATCCAAACAATCACGATGAGAGATAAGGTGGCAGCTCAGGGCGAAGTATCAGGGATCGAGATGTTCACAATGTAGATGATCCAGGAATGAAATACTCAGGAACTGAGGAATAAAACTCAGCTGCTCATCACAATCAAATATACACCAACAGATTGAGGCGGTGAGGGAAAAAATACAAACACTTCTCATAGATATGAGCATACGCTCCCTTGGGGCAATATTTTATAACCACGTGTAATTTTTACCATATAGCCCTGTGGGGAATGAAGCCATGGATGTATCCTCTGTGAAGAAGTTGGGGATGGCTGCGACTTCTTGGATTCAACAATAAGCTACGTAGCAAGCTTAACAGTCCATTTTATCGTAGGAGCACATTTCTCCACAGGTAGTGAAAAAAGGGTCCGAGTTGGCAGACTTAGCGATGAGATAGTAGGAGTAGTAGTAATAGTAATAGAACAAGAAGTATAAGAAGTAGAGCAAAGAGGAGCACTGCAGAAGAGCAAATGGCCCACGAGGGTAGGACCAAATACCAATAGGATAGAATCCATCTAGGCAGAAGACAGGAAAGGCAAAGAATAGGAAAGAAGAAGAGGTAAGGAGAAGAGGAAAAAATAAAAATCTGGTCAAGTCACGAGTGTTCTGAAGTTTGGAGCATTTGATAATGTACTCATAAAAGAAAGCTTCTTACAGAGACGAAGCCACGACTAACATTCAAATTAGGAAGGTTGTGTATAAGGAAGGCTTCAACACGACTGAGTCTGTGAGAACGTGCTGGTCGTCGTTCATGACTCCCCTCGTCTCCAGATGCTCCACGATTCTCTTCCTGATCATTTTCTCCATTTAATTCGAATATGTGTATTCCTAGTATTCAGGTCAGTAATTCAGCACAACTTGTCTCTGACAAAGTTCTGAATACTCTTTTATACAATTCATTAATTTTTCCATATTAATGGCAATTGCCCTGTGTCCAGTGGCTTAATGAAAATATTGCCTAGCGGTTCACGCAGTGTTTCGTCTTCCAGCACCACTAGTGAGACACTGTGAGATCTTATTGTTTTTGACGTGTCCAATTTGCTTATCAATATCTTGTTTCTTCCCACGTGTGGATGCTGTAAAAAGTCATTTGCTCTTTTATCTCTGTTTCTCCAGTGATAGTTATCCCAGATTCCCCAAACGAAACCTTTCAATTGTCAGTTATTAAGCTCCTCACAAACCTCCTCGTCATGACGCACGAAATCGTAATAACACGACTGTAAACAAATCACGGAACGGGTGAAGTTTGAACTCATGGCGAGGGAGTCGTTAGATTCCAGGCCAGCCCGAGTTTTAATACTCACTCCGTCATGGGCTCAAATCCCACCCGTTTCGTGGTTTCTCCTTGTCATATTCTATAAGCTATCCTACTTTTTTTTCCACCATAGCTATATTGCTTGGTCCAACACGGACGTCTTCCTCCTGCTGTGGTTATAAAAGCAGTTTTGGTTCTGATACAATTTTATTTTCGAAGTGTCACCGCTTATGTTTTTTTCTCACCCTTGCATATTTATTTATTCCAGGCTATTCCTGTCACTTTACTGTTATCTGCTATTCTAAGCTATTTGTAAATTTTCCATGCAAAGGTTGCTTTTCATCTTTGTCAATCTTCATCTATTGGTATTCCAGGAGCTGTCTGTTCTTCCCATTGCGTGTGGGTGAGCGTTTACGTGTGTATTTGCCTGCATAAAATATCAGGGCGACTAAAATCTCCAGTCTGAAGATTGAGACAGTTGACATTCATATATCAATATTTTATCATTTTAGGTCGAGTGCCAGAGAAAGAGAGAGAGAGAGAGAGAGAGAGAGAGAGAGAGAGAGAGAGAGAGAGAGAGAGAGAGAATGAGAGAGAATGAGAGAGTAGTTGGCGAGTGAGAAGGGGAGACTGGAAGAGACTACTGAAATGGGATATTTGGGTTAAATTTATGATGAATGAGGGGAGTTTGAGGACCCTTGAGGCGAGGACTAAATGGTGAATAGGAACAGGCAGAACAGTAGGATGATGGCTAGAAGGATGTGAACAGCGACGGAGGAAGGAATAAGCGAACGAATAACATGTAAGAAAAAAAAAGTTTAATTGATGGTAATAATGATTGAAATATGGACAAACTAAAAAAAAAAAAACCTAAAACTTATGTAGCAAAATATCTTGATTGAAGTATAGCTAGCAGAAAATGGAATTAATTTAATATAGGTGAGGCTAAGAAAAATGGAAGGATAACAGAGGCATAAAGATTCGTGGATAGAGAAAGCGGAAAACAACTTCTGGCGACTGAAGATGAAGAATGTAGATGAAAACTGTGATAAAGTTGAGGAAAGCTTGAGTAGGAATGAGAGAGGAGAGATTGAATAACGAGTAAATAATAGATAGTAAATACTGAAGAAGAATATATGGAATATACTGATTAACAGATAACACTACGGTCATTCTTGAGAATATATGTTGATTACAACAGTATTAATGACTATTAATGACAGTATTAATGACCAGTTGCTACCACCTCTGTCTAGACAGATTTAGTGAGGAAGATATAGTGTGGATGGTGTGGAAAAATACGTGTGTACAGTACAGGACATTTCATATAGGAAATGTCTCACCACGAGTGACTTCTTAAGTCCTGATACAGAGATAACTAAGCAAAGAGTTAATATAACGACAGGAGTAAGGTGAAAACCCACGAGGGTGGTAGTAGTAGTAGTAGTAGTAGTAGTAGTAGTAGTAGTAGTAAGTAGTAATAAAAATAATAGTAGTGGTACAACTGTGGTGAGATGGGTTGGGTTTGAGAAGGATCTATGCTTATCTAACCCAACCCATCTCACCACAGTTGTACTATTACTACTACTACTACAACTACTACTACTACCACCCTCGTGGCTTTCCACCTGACTCCTGCCACTCTATAAACTCGTGTCTTAGTTATCTCTGAATCAGGACTCAAGAAACCACTCGTAGCGAAACGATTCCTATAATAAATGACCTGAACTGTACACACGTGTGTTTTTCCACACGTCGGTATCACCATAACATTTCTCAGTAAGTATGGTTCACCGAGGATGGTATAGTGAACATGGTGCACCGAGGATGGTATAGTGAGCATAGTGAACCGAGGATGGTATAATGAGCTGCGAATGTCATGATAAATAAAGGAACTACAAATTAGCCATGATGGTTAATTGCAATTGATGATAAGAGATCCTACAAGTGGATGATGAAGTATAAGAACTCAAGGAGGGGCCTTGATGCTGGTAAAGGGCTTTTAATCTAAGGAACTGGAGATACTCTGCCCTTCCTTGAATCAAGCCTGACTGCCTTCCATTCCTCAGGCGATGAATGATCCTTACGCATTTACCGATTGTTTATGAATTTGATGTTTATAATAATAATAATAATAATAATAATAATAATAATAATAATAATAATAATAATAAATACAGAAGAAACATTAAATAACGATCTAGGCACAAGTAACATGCAAATAACATTGTAAGATTTAACCTCTATACAATCTTCCAGTCTTAGTCAGCAGACGCGAGAAAACAATCTTTTGGATTTATTATGCAAGCGGCAAACCCGCATGAATCAGTCAGCACATAGAGTGGTGTAGGCTCGATTCTCCGTCCGGAGATCTTGAACCAGACAAGGTACCAACGAGGACAAATTTTGTGGAATGCGCGCGAGAGCAGAGCGTATCCGCCTCACTGATGCATGCCTTGGAGAAATATATTGATACAAAGTACCAATAAATCCGATGCATTATCCGCTCTTAAACAAACGAAAGGAATCCGGAACGCATTGGAGGAGGAGGAAGCGTTCACAGGGAGGAGTGATATTACCCCAAACACATTCAGAGGCGCTCGTAAACATGCCACTGGTTAACAATGCTTGAATTCCCCTCGTGATATATATTTAGTGCTGATAAAACAGCAGAAAAGATGATGTATAAAAGTTTGTGTGTGTGTGTGTTTCAGAACTCATCTATTTGTACTCTAAGGTCGAGAGGTTCTTTTTTCTTTAAGACTCTTTTCGTAATTCTCATTACTAAAATCCTTTTTGTGGTAAATCTATGAATTTCTATAGTTTTTATACTTGAACGATAGGGTATGCGTGTTGTATAATTTATAAGACGTCTAACATGTCGTTTATAGATGACTAAATGATTCTCTGCCCAGTGTTCTTAATAAAATTCCCAAGATGAAAAAAAATACATAGACAGGTGGCTCTGAATCAAACCCTGTTCACTCAAATCAGTGCATACATAAAATCCTCACTCACACATGCATAAATTAGGTATATACAAAACACACACACACACACACACACACACACACACACACACACACTCACACACACACATGGAATAATATACAAATCTCACGCCCTTACCTCGTTTCTCCACGACTGTTCGCTCACTAACGAAGTGCATAGTATCACTTGCTAGCCATTGTCTCTTTCCTAACGCTATTTGCTACCTTCATTAACTCCTTCTCCTTCTTCCTGCTGGTCATAAAGCCTTATTTACTCCTTGCTCTATCACTACCACCTTGCTCTCTCACTACTTCCTTGCTCTCTCACTACTTCCTTGCTCTCTCACTACCTCCTTGCTCTCTCACTACCACCTTGCTCTCTCACTACTTCCTTGCTCTCTCACTACCACCTTGCTCTCTCACTACTTCCTTGCTCTCTCACTACTTCCTTGCTCTCTCACTACTTCCTTGCTCTCTCACTACTTCCTTGCTCTCTCACTACTTCCTTGCTCTCTCACTACTTCCTTCTCTCTCACTACTTCCTTCCTCTCTCACTACTTCCTTCCTCTCTCACTACTTACTTCCTCTCTCACTACTTCCTTTCGCTCTCTCACTACTTCCTTCTCTCTCCTACTTCTTCCTCTCTCACTACTTCTTCCTCTCTCACTACTTACTTCCTCTCTCACTACTTACTTCCTCTCTCACTACTTCCTTGCTCTCTCACTACTTCCTTGCTCTCTCACTACTTCCTTGCTCTCTCACTACTTCCTTGCTCTCTCACTACCACCTTGCTCTCTCACTACTTCCTTGCTCTCTCACTACCACCTTGCTCTCTCACTACCTCCTTGCTCTCTCACTACTTCCTTGCTCTCTCACTACCACCTTGCTCTCTCACTACTCCTTGCTCTCTCACTACTCCTTGCTCTCTCACTACTTCCTTGCTCTCTCACTACTTCCTTGCTCTCTCACTACTTCCTTGCTCTCTCACTACCTCCTTGCTCTCTCACTACCTCCTTGCTCTCTCACTACCACCTTGCTCTCTCACTACCACCTTGCTCTCTCACTACTTCCTTGCTCTCTCACTACTTCCTTGCTCTCTCACTACTTCCTTGCTCTCTCACTACTTCCTTGCTCTCTCACTACCTCCTTGCTCTCTCACTACCACCTT
>WNWK01004376.1:0-141783 GCA_009830355.1 Cherax destructor | reverse complement strand
TCACGCCAGTAAACCAGCAATCCGGGATAGCAACCTCACATCCACCGAGCCATCTCGGCGGACAAAAGAGAGGGCGGCCGGATATCCGCCACAAAGCATACCGCCTTCGGCCACCACCCCGGAATCCGAAAGGTGGCCTCCAGAGATACACCCGTCGCCCGAAAGATACCCAAAGCCACCCCCCGGGTGACCGGAGAGGGATCGGGACATCCCCAGGCGATCCAGATTCCACGGCAAACTACACCACCGCCAAGGACCTCAACGGAATGGGATGGACCACGATACCCTTCCCCCTACCTAGGAACTAGAATGCCTGAGGAGAGAAGCTCCCAGGGTAAAACTGGGAAGGAAATAAGGGAGGGATGAGGAGGAGGAGGAGGAGGAAAGGGAAAAGGGAGGATGGGGAAGATGGGAAAAGGGAGGGGGGATTGGGGGGTAATTAGGTTCGGTCTGAGGAAGAAGACCAAGAGGTCCAATTCCTCAGACCGATAGCCTCTTTACCACGACAAGGAGCCCCCCTTAAAGAGGATAAATTATATAGAGTATAATTTATTCTAAAGTTTTTAGAATAAATTATACACTATATAATCTTCACATGGCAAATAAAATGTATTATTTTAACTATAGCAAAGTATTAGTATGGGTTTTTATTCGTTTAAACGTTAAACACACATCATTCATTTAATACATTCACAGTACAATAATTCAAACATTTAATCGGTCTGTTTAAAATATTAATTTACCCTCTTTTTTTTATCATATATTAATAATTTCGGAAAATACTTGAAAATATATCTAATATTACAGTTAGAACAAGTAAACTAAAATATTCAGTTTTTTATAACTAGAGTGCAATACTTTAAATAAAAAATGGTAATACTAAAAGTGAAATAACCTCAAAAAGGAAGTTTTATATAACAAATATCTTTAAGTTATGTTACTTAAGGTATATTAGATAACTTTTTATCTAAAAAAAAGACTAAACAATTTTTGATTTCGTAAAAGTGTATATAACTATTAAAATATTTTTTTCCCTTATTTGATTTATTTTTTTGTTCATTGCTATTCGTAGTTTGCTTTATTTGTCGTAGGTCTTACTACATGAAGGTGGAAAGATATGTGAATATTGACGTTGGAATGCTATGTGCATACTGATGGGTTAAAAAAATGAGACACTTTAATGCAAGGTTGAAACTTGATATATAACAACATTTTGGCTGGATTAACAAACGAAATTTCATAAATGAACATTTCATACTGGTTTAAAGGCTCTCTTTTTCTTCCTTATGCGGAGTAAAAGGCTCTTCTGTTTTTCGTAAGTTCTTAGTTTTGTTTTAATTGTATGAAAATAAATAATGATTCACATTCTAAACTGACAAAATTTTGATTCATGATGGTGACTGAATTTTCGACATTTCAGTTTTAGTAAATAATTTTAAGGAAAGCAGATCTTTCTTACCATATATGGATTATTGTCCTTATTTCCTGATCCAAAATAACAGAACCTCTTAGACATTAACATGGAATATATGGGAAAGACAAATGGAAGAGGACTTGGAATTCAACACAAGATATCTGCTAAAAACAAATATCATTTTCCTAGATAAAGGATTACTTTGTATTATATAGGTGTGTGAGTCAAGGATAGAACAGAAGAAGACTGTGTCCCCATCCTTCAATCCTTACGTTCAATGCTGACATGAAAATGGGGACAAAATAACCCCATAGCATGTAGGACAAATAGCATGGAATTTACCAGGAACAATTTTTGTATTAATATTACGCTGTTGCCATTTTTTTTTTTTTTTTTGCAAAATTTTATCAAATTAAATTTTTTTTTAAATAATCAGTCAATTTGCTTTTGTTCGTACACGATTGTTTACAATCGTGTACGAACAAAAGCAAACTGAAAAAAAAGGACAATTTTTTTTTTTTTAGTGTTTTTTAAGTTTTATGAGATAATACTTTCCTATTTTCGGAATATTCTCAGCAACATTTTCGTTTGTTTTCTCACAAATTTTCGTTTACTCGAGAACGCTTTATTTGATCGGGTTCAAATTTTCAACTCTTGTTTAATGTATCTTGGGACTATTTCCATGTGTGGATGTCCAAGTCACAACATTCCCAGATTTTGTTTCCTTGTGATAGATAGAGACAAACTTCTCTGATCAACTTCAAAATTTCAGTACTCGTGTAATGTACTCAGGAGAAGGCTGGTATGTATTTTTAATTGAGTACGAAGATGCCATTTTGCCACTTGTAATCTCGATATGGTATACTTTTAAATTTGAGGATAGTTTATAAATTTAGCAATGTTAGCTTTTAAATTTAGTGAGGATAGTTTTTAAATTTATCGAGAAAATTTTTAAATTTAACGATAGATTTCAAATTTAACGATAACTTTTAAATTTAAAGATAGTTTTTAAATTTAACGAGGATAGTTTTAAAATTTTACGAGGATAGTTTTAAAATTTAACCAGGATAGACTTTCCTATTTGTGGAACATTTCTCTGGAACATTTTTCCTTTCTTAATTAAAAGTTTTAATTTAGAACTCGAAAATACCTCATTCGATCGGTTTCCATTTTTGTGTTTTTGGGGGATATTAGTCTTTTTGATCCCTCTGAAAGAATTAGATTTAGCCTGTGAATATCTTAATTTACCAAATTTTTGGAAGAAATTTTTATATAGTTGTCATTTGATAACTTGAGAATGTCTCGTTTGATTCCCTTCAGTTCTTCAACACTAATATTTATGTATTAATGTTGGTAGAATTACCGACAATATGTTGAGTAAAAGAACACAATTGCAACTAATGTGACATTTTATTGTGGCAACGTTTCGCTCTCCAGGAGCCACAATAAAGTGTCACATTATTTGCACGTGTGTCCTTTTACTCAACTAATATTTATCTGTATTAACAACTTATGTTGATAATAGACTAATGCACTGTTTCAATCGCGTGCATTGAGGCACAGAGATACCTTTCTTGGATCAAGAAGACCGAACTACATCAAGTGTATTTGAAGATTTTCGTCTCTTTGGTCAAATTTAAATGAGATTGTGCCTGTAGTTGAACTGTGTTGGCGAGTGTGTGTCTTCTTGGTGAGTAATGTAAGTATTGTTGTGAAAGTTTTGTAATACTTTTATTACAATGATAATATATTTTCCTGAAGAACTGTCCAACGTGTTTGTTAAAAATAATGATGGATTTAAAGTAGCTAAAAGTAGGAGAAATGAGAAATGGCTGGAGCGTCGACGTAGCCAAGCTCATATAGCTCCTAGTTAGCTAGATAATGAGTGACCTTGATGCATATAAGAAGAGATAAGCTTTTCCTCAAGACGTAAAAAGAGTAGAACACTCAACTTACTGTTAAGTGCGTCTGGATAATGAAAATAACAAAGAAGCACCTTAGTACAAGGACTTAATTCAGAAATTTACATGACTGTATTAGGAAAAATATAACGATGATGTGATCCAAGACCTACTCAATACAAATTATGGAAGCATCAGATTGCTCTGCCCTTCACTAGAAATACAAAACAATAAAAATTGTTAAGCATAATACAGTTCGGATACCCTTTAGACACGAATTCTTCCTATTTAATAAAGAGTCAACAAATCATTGAAGCCAAAAGACATGCAAGCAGGACCCAAGTCGTCACCAGCTGGATGGCTCCACTGCCCCTTCCTTTACAAATCTGGATGCCGGACTTGCATCTTCTACCAGTTGAGGAATATCAGCACCATCTGCCAGTACTGTGACAAGGTTGTGGCACGTACGCGAAGTACCAGTGTTATACCACAGGCGTCTCAATATACACAACCTCCTTAAAAAAATTAGCACAGTTGAGCAACCCATGACACACTGACTTTCTTGGGTTTTCCTGGGTGGATAACCCTCCGGGGTTAAAAATCCGAAGAAATCTTATCTTATTTTTTACCCTAGTGGTCAAACGAGATGGCAACCTCTCAGATATTTTTTTTCTGCAGGCAGCGACACTGTTTAAAGAATACAATAAACCCAATAATAAAGATGTTTTTCATTACACACCTACAGATGCACGGCTACGGTCATCCTCCATACGGCTTCCAGGAAACAAATAACCACCACGGAAGTGTCCTGGGGCTAGGATCATCCTCCATACGGCTTCCAGGAAACAAATAACCACCACGGAAGTGTCCTGGGGCCACTCCTATTCCTCATTTACATAAATGACCTACCGAATGCATCACAACTACTCAAACCCATTTTATTTGCAGATGACACAACATATGTCTTCTCTCACCCAAATCCAGTTATAGTGGCCAACACTGTTAATGCCGAATTACAGAAAATATCAACATGGATGATGACTAACAAGCTTACTCTCAATACTGACAAGACCTATTTCATACAGTTTGGAAGCAAAGCCACAAATGTTCCACTTAACATAACACTTAATGGTACACCCATCACAAGACTCACAGAGGGAAAATTCCTAGGAATCCACCTTGACAGTAGCCTTAAATTCCAAACACATATACAACAAATTTCCAAGAAAATATCGAAGACAGTAGGCATATTATCAAAGATACGCTATTATGTACCTCAATCAGCTCTCCTTGCACTATATCATTCACTTATCTACCCGTATCTCACCTATGGAATCTGTGCATGGGGATCAACAATGTTAAATCACCTTAGACCACTCATAACACAACAAAAGGCCGCAGTCAGAATGATAACAAATTCCCACTCTAGACAGCATACTCCACCAATATTCAAAAGTCTCAAACTACTCACCGTAAAGAACATTCATACTTACTCTTGTGCCTACTACATATATAAAACTTTACACTCTAATATAAACCCTCTGCTCAAAACTCTCCTCACCAACTTTAATAGGACCCATGACCACAACACACGACACAGATCACTTTTTGATATACCCCGTGTTCATATCAACCTATGTAAAAATTCTATGCACATAAAGGGCCCCAGAATCTGGAATTCATTACCAGTAAATATTAAGATAATCTTGTCTGAAAATCAATTTAAGACTCAACTCAAAAACCACCTACTCACCCAAACCTAAATGATCATACTATAAACTACTTTGAAAAATGCTCATTGTTACTTTCCTATACGATAATCTCAATTTTTAATAATTTGTTACTATTATGTTACCCCCTACTCATATTATAAGTTAATGTCAAAAATGCTCAATGTTATTTTCCTTAAGATAATCTCAATTCCATATTATCATTCAAGAATCTTAACATCTGTAACAATCTAAGATCTAATATCATTATATAATAATTTAAACAGTAAAATTTCATCATATTGTAATTTTGAAAATAATTTTTAACTAGAATAAACTCAATAAATTTCTCTAATATTAAATACATAGTTTTTAAGGACTAGAATAAGTTGCCCCTAATGCCATGGCATGTCAGTGGCTCTCCTTGCACTCAATTTACATTGTAACTTCCGATACCCATGTAATCTGCAATGAAATAAAATTTGTTTTGTTTTTTTTTGTTTTGTAGTGTAGCCAGGAGTGCGACAAGCGCCCCATCCAAGGAGCAGCTCGGCTGTTGTGGTTTCCGCTTTCATCGGTGAAACCACTAAGAAGTTGCCCACTACTCACTAACCGGTTCCAGCGTCTTTTATCTACATGCGTCCGTGTGATCATTGCAAGACGTACGTAGCAGAAACAGGTAGAAGTTTGTCCACTAGCATAAACAACATAAATATACGTACAACAGGGATGATATGAGTTATGTGGCCGCGGTCTACAGAACACGGAGGTCTACATGATGGATGGTGCCAGTTCACAACTCATCACAATGCCAAGCACTGTCTACATAACTAGTAAGAAGCTATAGTATTGTTACTAAACTACCACACTTTATCTAACAAACTTGGCCCCGTCCACCACCAGGCCACCACCAGATACGGCCACCACATGAACCACTAAAACTGAACGTCACTGCCACTCCTTCCTGACTATTTAAGCTTATCTTTTTCCACTTACATATACAATTTGTACATATGGGATAACCAGTGTTCCAGAACAGAAACGTTTCCAAAAAATTGTCAAAGTTATTGCATTTTGTATCTTCCAACTGTCACCATTATGTACCTTTATTACCAAACGTTATCTTATTTCGTTCATCTTAAATTTATAGCCAGTTATATGGTCACTTTCTTGAACAATATGTGCTTGCCTGTCCACGTAATGAGATTTATAGAGGCGGATAGTACAGTAACGTATGTCAGGGTATCTCATTACTGAAACCCGAATGCCAGAAAATTTGAAAAGATATGCTTTTAACAAATATAAATTGTGAATGTTTACCTAAATGTACTCACATAAATAATTTCAGAGCCTCGTTATTGAGAATTATGTACATCCCAGGAAATATAAACACATAAGCGGTATAATGTGATCCTTTATTGACAACGTTTCGCCCACGCAGTGGGCTTTATCAAGTCACAGACAGATCTCAGATCTGTTTGTGACTCGATAAAGCCCACTGCGTGGGCGAAACATTGTCAATAAAGGATCACATTATACTGCTTAACTGTTTATATTTCCATTGTGTCGGTATTTTATACCATTTATTTCCAACATACATCCCTATTCTATCCCGCAACAGTCCACTCAAGGTATATGGGAAGCACAATAAACTATCAGCACTGGCGGCAAAATCTAATTTTTACTTTCACTTTTAATTAAAATTCTCTGATAGTTATTTTCCAACTTACCGCGGTCAAAGTGGTGTTATAAGAGTTGACCTTATCTCTCTGATCATACCGATAAAGGTCGATACTTAACACCAGGTCTGACACATCCTCCACCAAGTCACTCACGATGTATGCATTTATCTGGAAAAAAATGAACAAGCGGTAATAGCACGCAACAAAAATAGTAAAATACGAAACGTAATGATGATGATGATAATAATAATAATAATAATAATAATAATAATAATAATAATAATAATAATAATAATAATAATAATATTAATAATATTAATTATCCTTATTAATCATGGAAATTTCTAAACCTTTTAGAAATTTCCATTATTAGATATTATTTCTATTTAAAAAAATTTCTACAGTGTTGCCAGCACTATGTACACTACTGTCATCTATTACAGAGTTAACAAAAATGTGCCTTACTGTGTTCTACTACAGTGTTACCAACTTCATTTCGGAATTATTATATGCTTTGTTCCTCGAACATTGTACAACTCCTTTTATAAAATAATGTAAAATGTTTGAGGAACAAAGTACATAATAATTCCGAAATGAAGTTGGTAACACTGTCGTAGAACACAGTAAGGCACATTTTTGTTAACTCTGTAATAGATCTCAGTAGTGTACATAATGCTGGTAACACTGTACAAAAGCAGAGTAGTGCACGCAGAGTTGGTAATACTGAAGAAGAGCACAGTAGTGCAGGCAGTGTTGGTAACACTACAGTAAAATGCTGGGAACACTACTGTAGTGGTGGTAACACTGAAGTAGACCACAATAGTTTACACAGGGTTGGTAACACTGCTGTAAAGCACAGAAGAGTACTCAGTATTGGTAACACTGCAGTAGAGCGTAAGTGTTGTTAACAACACTCTAGAAAAACCCACTGGTGTCCACAGTGTTGGTAACACTAGAAGAGCCCTCTAGTGTCCACAGTGTTGGTAACACTAGAACAACCCACTAGTGTCCACAGTGTTGGTAACACTAGAACAACCCACTAGTGTCCACAGTGTTGGGAACACTAGAAGAACCCACTAGTGTCTACAGTGTTGGTAATACTAGATGAGCCCACTAGTGTCCATAGTGTTGGTAACAGTGCTGTGGAGCACAGCTGGGTATGCCAATAACGTCAGTATTGCTGCTACATAATTATATACGGAGGAACACTGCAGCAGACCTACTGGTCCATACTAGGTAGGTCTTTCTCAAACCTCTGTTGTTCCTTTGTGAGGCCTTGGTACATGTTTGGTATGTGAACCTCTGGTCCACAGGCAATAACCGTTAGAATCGGGTATGCCATATTCGTCTTTATATCATAGACGCCCCGTTGACGTATGCGTGGTAGGACAGCTGGGGTAGCCAGAGGGCGCCCCAGGTAGCACCGGCACCCCAGGCTGGCGGCAGCCTGGCTTAGTTCAAACCCGGCGTCTGATTGAGGTGGCAGGGTCACCGCATGGAGAAGACCCGGGATGGCGTCTACCTGCTATCTGGGGGTCGTTCCAGGGGTCAACGCCCCCGCTGCCCGATCCACGACCAGGGTCCACCCGACGAACCTAGATAAGTGAGGTGAACGCGTGGCTGCAGCTTCTTGTGTACGCTGGTCACTCATACAATACACTGCAGAATGGAAGTGAAGCATTTCACTGTTACCTGGTAGCAACTCTTGATATGCCCGTCAAAATGGCCATAACAGCGTACACGGTGTTGGTAACACTGCAGTAGAGCCCACCTGTATACACAGTGTTGGTAATAATGCCGTTAAGTTCAGCAGTGTACAGTGTTGGTAAAACTGCAGCATAGCACAGTAGTGCATACAGTGCGAGAGATATTGCATTAGAGTACATTACTATCCACAATGTTACAAATGAACACTATTTTCAGTGAATAAAAACAATGAGTACATTCTGAGCGATTGATCCTAGATCATTGCATCCTATTTGATCGACTGGTCTTCAAGTTCATCACTTATAAATACATGTAAATGAATGGTTCAGAGAACCGACGAGCTGGTAAATTAGACACATATGCAACACTTGGGTATCTTTATTGAGGAAACGTTTCGCCACACAGTGGTTTCATCAGTCAACATCGACAACATCGACTCAAGGTTGAGGGACTGACCACCTCAAACTCCTCCTGTTCTTTACGATTCTCCTTTGTATGGACTGATGAAGCCACTGTGTGGCGAAACGTTTCCTCAATAAAGATACCCAAGTGTTGCATATGTGTCTAATTTACCAACTTATAAATACAAGGCAAAAGCTCCTGATGAAGTAATACAAGAGAAGCAAATGCAGAATGTCTGTGTGATCTTGAGGTATAATTTGAGGCACGTTGCAGTCTGTGTCTTCCACAGATGAACGTTACTATTGCACGTGACATACCAACGTAGTCTGCAGAGGCATGATGAACCATACAAGGTATAGATTAAATGAGAATATATGATGACTATATAGAAATAAAACTTTCTTTAAAATGATGAATTAGTATGGAAGACTGTCAGCGTGAAGGTTAGTTTAGCTAAAATTCGTTAGACAAGAGGCAACTGTTTCCTGATGTGGGTCTTATATGATGACTCGCCACTGGAGGTTTTGGTTATGACTGAGACCTTCCACTGAGTCAGCTTCAAAAACAACCTCCGACTGTGTTCCACTATATAAACTGTGTTCCACTATATAAACTGTGTTCCACTATATAAACTGTGCTCCACTATATAAACTATGTTCCACTATATAAACTATGTTCCATTATATAAACTGTGTTCCACTATATAAACTATCAGTTTCCTTTGAATTTAAAAATGTTTGGCAATTTGAAATGAGAAATATTTTATCTATTAGTTTTCCAAACATTAGGTATATGCATTATGTGAGAGGAAAAAGCCTGTGATCTACTGTATAACAGAATATTAAAAACAGATAAATAAAATGAAGTTGCAAAACGAATCTAGAAATAAATCTCAGTAAAATTCTTAATGTTTACTACAAGCATTATTAATACCCACAAGAATCCCTTCAAGAAGAAACTGCACGTTGGTATGCAAGTTACTTTAATGTTTAAGTCTTGATGGTTAATTTTAAAGAAACTATGTTTCTATAAGTTTTATAAAAAATTGACTTACTACTAATATCATAATGATCAACTCACATCATCATTATCTCTAGAAAGAGATACTATGAGAGGAGAAAAGAATTTTTTGGAGTAGTAATGCAGCATCTTCCAACGACCTCCATATTCTGTAAAAAAAATAATACATTGTACATAAAAAAATGGTTCAGGAAGAATGAATATTTTAATTTCAGAACACCACGTGAGCCTCGTCCAATCACATCATAACAATATATCACAACAGAACATGGAATTAAGAAAACACTTCAGCACTCACAGAATTAAAATAGTTTAATCCAGTAATCTAATTACACTAATGTACATATTTTTTTCAGAATTTCAATATGTTGAAAACTGCCACATTTAAGATTGATTTAAACAAGATCACAGATCACTTCCTAATATAGAGACAGTTTGCATGCAAAACACAATCACAAAAACGAAGGCATACGTGTTAATCTAAGGTGTCACAAATACATGCCATGTGATTTTGCTAACAAGAGACAAGCAAGATAAGCAAAGGGTAAGACAGATAAGGGTAAGACAGATAAGACAGTTTTAGAGGTGGGGCGTCACTTAGGTAAAGCTTGCCAATAAGTATTGGTGATTAACCGTCTTGAGACAGATTTGGGAGTTCTGTTGTAGTTTACTAATTTAGATCGTACCTACATTAAGAATGTTATAACTGAGAAAAATAATTCTTTAGATAATATAGCACTGTTGTAATCCAATATTTCTTCGGCTTGGAGGAGAATCATCCTTCGTTAAATACCGAGACAGAGATTTAAGTGTAAGGAGAAATCATATAGATGGCGTGGTATTATATTATCCAAGACTGACACCTTCCACAAGACTGAACCATCTGTGAGACTGATTCAGCAGCAGGTTTCCACCTATGAGATATCGTTACACAGTATCTCAAAAACATATAACAATGGCATGCGTGTGCAACAGTTAGGTATCTTTCTTCCGAAACGTTTCGCCTACACAGTAGGCTTCATCAGTCGGATACAGAAGTGACTAATATGGAAACAGAGGAAGCAGTGGAGATGTAAACATCATGTGATCAGTCCACCAACCTTGAAGAAGTAAAATATCACATCATGAAATATTACCTGTAAGGTATGCTGGCAATACTGTGCCTGTAATACGCAAGTGATTCTGCGTACTAATTACAGCTGCTTCTAGACATGGAGATAAATGGTACACTACAATACCGACAAGACGGATAAATACACAAATGTAGTACAATGCGATCCATTACTGATAACGCTTCGTCGATACAGTGGACTTGATTAAGTCATAAACAGACCTACCTGGGGAGAAAGGATGTCCTCTTATTAAGTAAGCGTAGTGACTCAGGTGAAGTATATTGAAACTAATTCTTTGTATAATGATGACAGGATCCTCAAATATATAGGTGAGGAGAGGTTGAATTCGAGAAGAACGTGCCTAGCTTGGACTAGTAGGCCTGCTGCAGTGTTCCTTCATACTGTGATCTGTTCGTATGTGGGACAGCGATGAAGAAGTGTCGTGGCAAGAGGCTCAGCTGTGTTGCAGAAGTCGTTCTTCTGGTTGAAGTTGTTCAATATTCCGACAGAATCCAGCGTTTAGTATTTTCTTTAACAGTGAGTCGTGAGCCGTTATGATTGATCAGGTGGTTGTAAGTGTGTTTGTGTACAACACAGCCGTTGTACAAGTGGTCTATTCCGCTGGCATATTTGTGTTGAAAAATTAGAGTGTGGAGATCTCTTGGTGTTTCTTCTACGTGTATTGGCCACAGTCGTTGCTAGGGACTGTGTATACCCTGCCTTGAATTTGTCTTGGCTTTCTTACTAGTGATGTTCTTGACTGTAGTCAAGGAAGTGGAGGACACTTGGAATTTCCTCCTGGAGAGAATGCTGGAGATGTGCTCAACCATAGAGTTGTTAGGGAGAACTATTTATTTTCTTTCGGTTCTTTCTAGGTGAGATGAACGGCGCCTGCAGTCTCTGATGAAATGACGAAGATAGTGAAGTTCAGAAAGAAATCTGTTCTATTAAAGAGCATTCTTCCCCAAGAAATTCACTGCTGAAGATACGGAGAGCACAAAGTAAAAAGCGTATGATGACGCCACTTTTAGTCTTGGTGTTGTGGATCCAGTTGGAGGGGAGAAGATCGTATTAATTGGTAGGTTTGTGGTACACTTTGAATCGTACTTTAAGATCAGATTTACATAGAACGTCAAGGAAAGGTGGAGTGCCATTAACTTCCTCTTCGAGTGTGAAGTGGATTGAGGGCTCGACCTGGTTGAGCTTGTGTTGGAACGAAGAGACTTCGATTCTTCTGGGAGTTATGATGAGAATGTCATTATAACGGAGCCAAGTGACCGTGTAGGGAATGATGGAAGAAAAATCTATGGGAGGTCGAGGGTATCATCAATTTTTCATCTTAGGTTTTGTAACACTTACATATATTTGTGATTATTTGAGTTGTTGTGGACAATCAAGTATGCACATTCTATTGTTAGTAGTAGTATTTGTATCTTACCAACCGTTATTGAGTCACAGCCTTCCTGATCACTGACCGTTACTAGTTTCTGCTGACCTAGCGATGTCATAGGTCACCCTTTGAATGCCGTGAGTGTCTCTCGCTCACTGGCCTCAGTTCAAGACAGGATAGTAGAGAGTAGACAGGTCAGGCGAAAAGGCTCTGAGTGCTCTCCCATTTTTACCACTAATATATAAGTTACCAACCAAGCTATGTTTGTGTTTATTACCAAATCCATCAACAAGAACCCACACGACAAATTGGTGGCAGAGTTGTGGGCATGGATTAGGGTATTTACGCAGATTTAAGAAGATCTCGTCAGGTCTTTGCGAGTGCCGTGGGCGTTCCCAAGCCAACCACTCAGCCGGCTTCTTCAACCATATACAGACAATCCAAAATAAAAATAAAAATCTTGTGAAGAAATGTTTTAGTGAGGTTGTCCACTTGATTAGTGTTGGTCTTGTTGAGTATACGTGTGGCACGTTTCCTGCAGTCACGTATGAAGTGTAGGGAAAAGTGTAGTAAACCTTCCTACGAGAACGATCTTCTACATTTCTTCTCTCACTATGACACCAGAACTAAAAGAGGGGTAGTTATTGGCTTCTTTCTGAGAGATTACGGAATTTCCAGTCCGCAGTTTTAGGAAGTAGAGTTGTACAGCAATGGGACAAAATGTAACAGCCAGTAACCAGATGACATTTCAACGGCAAAGGTGGAAACATTGGACGTGTTTCCTCAAGACACCTATCAGTAAAATAGGTACCTGGGTGTTAGTCGACTAGTGTCCTGGGGACAAAATTGACCTAATTTGCCAGAAATGCTCTTCATAAAGAGGGGCTTTCTATAGAGTAGTGTGTGATTGATGTCAGCTAGGCCTGTATACCTTGTACACGTACTTGTAGAAATAAAGATTATATTATTATTACTATTGAAGTGTACTTGCTGCCATAGGCTCCCGATTCACCACACTCAAATGATTTCACTCATATCATCCCTACATGTTTCTCACATATGTTTTTCCTCTCAGGAGTATATATACATATGTATTTTGTATGCTTTGAGTTACTACATAAAGCTCTATGCAGAAAAGAATGGTCCTTTTAAAAGTTAGATATATAGTGTGTATTTTCTTTGCAGCACCAAAGTAAACTGAGCACCAGTGTACACTGACTACAAGTGTATACTGAGTATTAGTTATTCTGAGTGCCAGTGTACACTGAGCACCAGAGTATGCTGAGTACTAGTGTATACTAAGTACCAGAATATACTGAACACCAAAGTATACTGAATACCAAAGTATGTTGAGTACTAGAGTGTACTGAGTACCAGAGTATACTATGTAACAGAGTATACTTAGTACTAGAGTACTTAACTCACCAATTGATGCCCAAGATGCCCCTTGCCAGATATCATTAAGCTGCCAGTATAGCGCCCCGCTGGTGTAGCCCTCGCCATTATCTTCCAAGACACTCATGCCCCGACGATAGAATTCTGTTGCTGTCTTTATCGCTACTGCTTGATGGATCTATGAGGAAGATTATTCCTACAGCACACAGAAAAAGATTCTCTTAAAGGAACACAAATTTACAATCCGTTCAGTCTGCTTTACGCTAGTTTATTATTTGCTCACATTTTCACTCTGCTTATCAGCAAATATATGATTTACTGGAAAGAAAAGGAGAATATTTCGACGAGTTGGTGGATGTTTGTAATGAAGGGGAGGTGGTGATTTCATGCATAAGGAAGGGAAGGATAATACTGTATAGAAATGGGGGTGGAGCCTGTGGTGGATGTAAGGCAGTGGGTAAAGCAACTTGGGTAGTTAGGGTTAAGAGAAAGCTCTTAAAATCAGATGTGAGTATAGTATTTCAGTAGTTGGTGTACTTGGTCACTTAATGCATGAAAGAAAGGAAGGTATCAAATGATTGGCAGAGAGCGTGCATAGTTCCCTTATTTATAGGAAAAAGGGGACAAAAATTATAAAGGAATTGTAGAGGGATAAACCTATTGAGTATACAAGGTAAGGTTTATGGCAGAATTGTTATGGAGAGAGATAAAGGTAGGACAAAAAAAGGATTTCAGAGGAGCAGGGAAGATTTACGAAGCAGTGCTTAATCGTAATTAATTGTATTAATTGATTTAGAAAAGGTGTATGATAAATTGAATAGTGGAGTCATGTGGCAGGTGTTGTAAATGTATGGAATAGGAGGAGGTGGGTTAATGAAAACCCTTATGCAGTGTGTAAGGCTCAGGTTAGCGCATGCAGGGGGGCGGTGGACTATATCCTAATGAATATATGACTTAGACGTAGATGTGACGTTATCATGGTTGTTTAACGAAGACTCTATGGCCTATACAATGACAAATTGAATATCAGATTTGGGGGACAGAGTATATATTAATGCATCCACGAACAAGTTTTTTTAAGCAATAACAAACTGCGGCTAGCTGGAGATCGAACCTGTGTTCGTGGGAAGCAAATAAAAACTCGCGACGTTCTAACCACTGGGCCGTGATGGAACGTGATTTTTTACTTGCTTCCCACGAGGTGGGCTAAAATAACATGGGTTCGATCCCCGGTAAGCCAGTTTGTTATTGTGTGCAAGCACACACAACCACATACACACACACAGTGCAAAGGTTTGCAACGAGACTAGTCCCGGAGAGGTTAAGGGAACTTGACCTGACGACACTGGAGGACAAGAGGGACAGGGACGACATGATAACGACATATAAAATACTAAGAGGAATCGACAAGGTGGACAGAGACAGGATGTTCCAGAGATGGGACACAGGAACAAGGGGACATAATTGGAAGTTGAAGACTCAGATGAGCCACAGGGATGATAGGAAGTATTTCTTTAGTCACAGAGTTGTCAGGAAGTGGAATAGTCTGCAAAATGAGGTAGTGGAGGCAGGTACCATACATAGCTTTAAGAAGAAGTACGATAAAACTCATGGAGCAGGAAGAGAGT
The DNA here is from genome assembly GCA_009830355.1 of Cherax destructor. Classification (NCBI taxonomy): domain Eukaryota; kingdom Metazoa; phylum Arthropoda; class Malacostraca; order Decapoda; family Parastacidae; genus Cherax; species Cherax destructor. The sequence continues at coordinate 126,423 of WNWK01004376.1, read as the reverse complement.
GGACCTAGTAGCGACCAGTGAAGAGGCGGGGCCAGGAGCTGTGACTCGACCCTTGCAACCACAATTATGTGAGTACAATTAGGTGAGTACACACACACACACATATATATATATATATATATATATATATATATATATATATATATATATATATATATATATATATATATATATATATATATATATATTACTAAATAAGCCAAACTTGCCGAATAGGCCGAACTCCCTTAAAAATTAAACTTTTCCAAAAATTTTTTTACAAATATCTAATTTTTTTTATTAACAATAATATTTTTGTTTGGACCAAAACTAACTTAGACACTTCACACACCCTCCCTAAAAGTGTAATAAAAATTAGCTAAACTCTGCTGTATGTGTCGTCGGTCAACTTAAGTATATTTAATATTAAATTTTATCTATGATAAATATTTTTTTTCGTTATGCTCAGATCGATTTCCGCTAATTTATGGGAAAAATATTTTAATTCGGCTTATTCGGCAAAGTGCACCCTTACCAAATAGGTCAAACTGGACGATTTGGCTTATTAGGCATGCACAGAGAAAGATGGCAGTCAACAGGATTCGAACCCACACAGGGGCGTCTGGCAGGGTTCCCCAAGTGACGCTCTACACTCAGCCACAGATGCCTCAAAAGATAGGCAGCCTTGTTTTCAAGCCATGTTTCTTCCCATCCTGGGCACACCAGTGGGTCTCAAGCATGGTACCCAGCCTGGGCACACCAGTGGGTCTCAAGCATGGTACCCAGCCTGGGCACACCAGTGGGTCTCAAGCATGGTACCCAGCCTGGGCACACCAGTGGGTCTCAAGCATTGTTCCCAGCCTGGGCACACCAGTGGGTCTCAAGCATGGTACCCAGCCTGGGCACACCAGTGGGTCTCAAGCATGGTACCCAGCCTGGGCACACAAGTGGGTCTCAAGCATGGTACCCAGCCTGGGCACACCAGTGGGTCTCAAGCATGGTACCCAGCCTGGGCACACCAGTGGGTCTCAAGCATGGTACCCAGCCTGGGCACACCAGTGGGTCTCAAGCATGGTTCCCAGCCTGGGCACACCAGTGGGTCTCAAGCATGGTACCCAGCCTGGGCACACCAGTGGGTCTCAAGCATGGTACCCAGCCTGGGCACACCAGTGGGTCTCAAGCATGGTACCCAGCCTGGGCACACCAGTGGGTCTCAAGTATGGTACCCAGCCTGGGCACACCAGTGGGTCTCAAGCATTGTTCCCAGCCTGGGCACACCAGTGGGTCTCAAGCATGGTACCCAGCCTGGGCACACCAGTGGGTCTCAAGCATGGTACCCAGCCTGGGCACACAAGTGGGTCTCAAGCATGGTACCCAGCCTGGGCACACCAGTGGGTCTCAAGCATGGTACCCAGCCTGGGCACACCAGTGGGTCTCAAGCATGGTTCCCAGCCTGGGCACACCAGTGGGTCTCAAGCATGGTTCCCAGCCTGGGCACACCAGTGGGTCTCAAGCATGGTACCCAGCCTGGGCACACCAGTGGGTCTCAAGCATGGTACCCAGCCTGGGCACACCAGTGGGTCTCAAGCATGGTACCCAGCCTGGGCACACCAGTGGGTCTCAAGCATGGTACCCAGCCTGGACACACCAGTGGGTCTCAAGCATGGTTCCCAGCCTGGGCACACCAGTGGGTCTCAAGCATGGTACCCAGCCTGGGCACACCAGTGGGTCTCAAACATGGTTCCCATCCTGGGCACACCAGTGGGTCTCAAGCATGGTACCCAGCCTGGGCACACCAGTGGGTCTCAAGCATGGTACCCATCCTGGGCACACCAGTGGGTCTCAAACATGGTTCCCATCCTGGGCACACCAATGGGTCTCAAGCATGGGACCTAGCCTGGGCACACCAGTGGGTCTCAAGCATGGTACCCAGCCTGGGCACACCAGTGGGTCTCAAGCATGGTTCCCATCCTGGGCACACCAGTGGGTCTCAAGCATGGTACCCAGCCTGGGCACACCAGTGGGTCTCAAGTATGGTACCCAGCCTGGGCACACCAGTGGGTCTCAAGCATTGTTCCCAGCCTGGGCACACCAGTGGGTCTCAAGCATGGTACCCAGCCTGGGCACACCAGTGGGTCTCAAGCATGGTACCCAGCCTGGGCACACAAGTGGGTCTCAAGCATGGTACCCAGCCTGGGCACACCAGTGGGTCTCAAACATGGTTCCCATCCTGGGCACACCAGTGGGTCTCAAGCATGGTTCCCAGCCTGGGCACACCAGTGGGTCTCAAGCATGGTACCCAGCCTGGGCACACCAGTGGGTCTCAAGCATGGTTCCCATCCTGGGCACACCAGTGGGTCTCAAGCATGGTACCCAGCCTGGCCACACCAGTGGGTCTCAAGCATGGTACCCAGCCTGGGCACACCACTGGGTCTCAAACATGGTTTCAAGCTAATTCATTCCTCTGTATGTTCTGATCTCACAAGCGATTTTTATATCAATCCACCACTCAGAAACAGACGGGTATACTGAGATCACAGTCTGCAGAATTCGAACCCACACAGGGTCGTGGGTTCGATCTATGCAGTACCTTAGCCACTCAGCTGGGCAGTCACTCCCATACCCCAGAACACCAGGTTAGTGATAAGTTATTTCATTAAATCCTGTTACATGCAGTGAGCTTCGAAAGCTATTGTGAAATGCTTAACTTATCTGGGATCTGGCTGATTGGCTACAGTACTGCGTATTTTGCAGTGTCTAGGTTCGAATCCTGCTGTGGAGTGAGTGATAATGTGATAACTAATCTAGAAGAAGGTTATTGATTTAGAGACAAATAAATTACTTAGAAAAATATCTGAGACTCCCATTCATCCTCAAATGTTAACATAGCAGAATTACAATCATCCTCTAACAGAGCGGAATGTAACCATCCTATAATAATAATATTAACACAGTACAATGACAGCCATCTTCTCTTAATGGTAAAAATTGAAACATAGATAATCATAAATTTATGTTTGGAATTACGTTAGGGTGTCTCGTAGCTCGATCGCTGGCGCACTCAGCTCACACACTGAGGTCCGGAGTTCGAATCTCCGGTACGGCTGGAAAACATTAGGACGTTTTTCCATAAGACACCTGTCCATGTTCACCCATGTATAAAATGGGTACCTGGGTGTTAGTCGACTGGTGTGGGTCGCATCCTGGGACAAAATCGACCTAATTTGCCCGAAATGATCAGCATAACAAGTGGATTTCTATATAGTAGTATGTCATTGATGTCAGCTAGGCCTGTATACCTTGTACATGTACTTGTAGAAATAAAGATATTATTTTTAATGCTGTTGATATAAATGTTGGTTTAGTGGCCTTTCATGTGAAGACTGGCAAATCAGTTGCACTGTATAATATAACACTACTAACTTACAGAGAATAGATAAGACTTATATTTTAAAGCTTGAAAAAAAATATATAACTTGCATGCAGTTTTTTTACCTGTCCAAGGTATAGATAATCTTGAAAAGATTTTAGACTGCCATCTTCTGGAGGGAGGTGCATATGAAGACCTATCTGCAGTGAAAGTTCCTGCTGTCCTCCTGGATGATGCTGTCGGTGGTACATCATTGGAGACCCTCTACTCCAGTCTTCTTCAATTGTCACTTCTTTTAAGGTTCTAAAAATATACGAGGATAGGTTAGGTAAGGTTTGTCAGGAAACAAGTGTTTCCTGACACGGGTCTTAGTCATATGATGACCCTCAGTCGGAGCTTTTGGTCATCTGACCGAGGTCAATACAAGATAAAATCAGGTAAATCTAGTGGTGTAACTAAATCTTTATTAGTAGTAGATATTTTATGATATTTATGGCAATTAATATTTGAATAATTGTTTTTGTTTTATTTTTGTTATTTTTATGCAATAATTGTTTTATTATTTTATTGGTACTATCAGAATTTAATAGTACTGTAATACCCTCACTAGGACATACACACTAAATAATTAAACTTAATTTAATTCTAGAGAAATTGTAGAAGCTACTGTAAATTCTTTCAAAGATTGGACTGGAGTTGAATTCGAGACCTTCCAAGTGCAACCATATTCCAACACACATACACACACGGGAGGGTGCTAGGACCTAAGTCTCGACCCCTGCAACCACAATTAGGTGAGTACATACTATATATATATATATATATATATATATATATATATATATATATATATATATATATTTTTTTTTTTTTTTTTTTTTATTAACACATCGGCCGATTCCCACCAAGGCAGGGTGGCCCGAAAAAGAAAAACTTTCATCATCATTCACTCCATCACTGTCTTGCCAGAAGGGTGCTTTACACTACAGTTATAAAACTGCAACATTAACACCCCTCCTTCAGAGTGCCGGCACTGTACTTCCCATCTCCAGAACTCAAGTCCGGCCTGCCGGTTTCCCTGAATCCCTTCATAAATGTTACTTTGCTCACACTCCAACAGCACGTCAAGTATTAAAAACCATATGCCTCCATTCACTCCTATCAAATACGCTCACACATGCTTGCTGGAAGTCCAAGCCCCTCGCACACAAAACTTCCTTTACCCCCTCCCTCCAACCTTTCCTAGGCCGACCCCTACCCCGCCTTCCCTCCACTACAGATTTATACACTCTCGAAGTCACTCTGTCTCGTTCCATTCTCTCTACATGTCCAAACCACCTCAACAACCCCTCGCTACCCATAGCGAGTACAACATTCAGTTCTACTGGATGCGCTACTCTTAAGGATTGTGTGGTTAAATGGTCTAGAGCGTCATGTGTTTTCGCTCACCATGAGGCGGGCCAAAACAGCATGGGTTCGACCCTTGGCTACTGCAGTGTTGTTTTATATATATATATATATATATATATATATATATATATATATATATATATATATATATATATATATATATATATATATATATATATATATATATGACAGAGGAAGGTACCTAAGGATTGGCAGAGAGCGTGTATAGTTCCTTTATATAAAGGGAAGGGTGACAATAGAGATTGTAAAAATTATAGGGGAATAAGTTTACTGAGTATATCAGGTAAAGTGTATGGCAGGGTTATTATTGAAAGAATTAGAGGTAAGACAGAGAGTAGGATCACAGATGAGCAAGGAGGTTTTAGAGTGGGTAGGGGATGTGTAGATCAAGTGTTTACATAGAAGCATATATGTGAACAGTATTTAGATAAAAGTAGGGAAATTTTCATTGCATTTATGGATTTAGAAAAAAAGCATATGATAGAGTGGATAGGATAGCAATGTGGCAGATGTTGCAAGTGGAATAGGCTCAGGTTAGGGTGTGTAGGAGAGAGGGAGATGACTTCCTGGTAAAAGTAGGTCTTAGACAGGGATGTGTGATGTCACCATGGTTGTTTAATATATTTATAGATGGGATGTAAAAGTAGTAAATGCTAGGGTGTTGGGGAGAGGAGTGGGATTAAATTATGGGAAATCAAGTGCAAAATGGGAGTTGACACAGTTACTTTTTGTTGATGATACTGTGCTTATGGGAGATTCTAAAGAAAAGTTGCAAAGGTTAGTGGACGAGTTTGGGAGAGTGTGTAAAGGTAGAAAGTTGAAAGTGAACAAAGATAAGAGTAAGATGATAATGGTATCAAACGATTTAGATAAAGAAAAATTGAATATCACATTGGAGAGAGGGAGTATGGAAGAAGTAAATGTTTTCAGATATTTGGGAGTTGACTTGTCAGTGGATGGGTTTATGAAGGATGAGGTGAACCATAGAATTGATGAAGGAAAAAAGGTGAGTGGTGCGTTGAGGTATCTGTGGAGACAAAAAAAGTTATCTATGGAGGCAAAGAATGGAATGTATGAAAGCATAGTGGTAGCAACACTCTTATATGGGTGTGAACCTTGGGTAGTAAATGCTGCAGCGAGGAAGAGGCTGGAGGCAGTGGAGATGTCCTATTATGCAGAGAATTCGGAGTGTGGAAATTAGGAGGAGGTGTGGAGTTACTAAAAGTATTAGTTAGAGGGCTGAATAGGGGTTGTTGAGGTGGTTTGGTCATTTAGAGAGAATGGATCAAAGTAGAATGACTTGGAGAGCGTATAAATCTGTAGGGAAAGAAAGGACGGGTAGGGGTCGTCCTCAAAAAGGTTGGAGGGAGGGGGTAAAAGAGGTTTTGTGGGCGAGGGGGCTTGGAATTCCAGCAAGCGTGTGTGAGTGTTAGGAGTGAATGGAGACGAATGGTTTTTTTGGGACGTGACAAGCTGTTGGAGTGAGAGCAGGGTAATATTTAGTGAAGGTATTTAAGGAAACAGGTTATTATAGATTTAGCTGGACTTGAGTCCTGGAAATGGGAAGTACAATGCCTGCACTTTAAAGGAGGGGTCTGGGATATTGACAGTTTGGAGGGACTAATTCAAAACTGTTGTATCTGAGCGCCTCTGCAAAGACAGTGATTATGTATGAATGTGGTGAAAGTGTTGAATGATGATGAAAGTATTTTCGTTTTTGGGATTTTCTTTCTTTTTGGGTCACCCTGCCTCGGTGGGAGACGGCCGACTTGTTGAAAAAAATTATATATATATATATATATATATATAAAATATATATATATATATATATATATATATATATATATATATATATATATATATATATATATATATATATATATATATATATATATAGTATATAGTTCCTTGATAATGTGAGTAGTCACGAAATCGCTTGGAATTCTTCTATTTTTTCATAGTGGTTTTCTTGCATATATATATATATATATATATATATATATATATATATATATATATATGTCGTGCCGATTAGGTAAAACTGGTCAATTAGCAAGAACTCATCTAAAATTAAGTACTTTCTAAAATTTTCTCTTATACGTTTAAAGATATATTTTTTTCATTTATGTTAATGTAAGAATTTATAATTTTGTACCAAGAGAAACTTTGAAAACCTACCTAACCTTATTACAACAAGCGCAATTTATTTTGGCTTAACCCAACTAAATATATTTTAGATACGTTAACATTAATTTAATAATAAACAAACACAATGAAATATATTTTTTTCATTATGTTCAGAATGATTTTGGCGAAATTATTGCATACACAAATTTTCACTTGTCTTATTTGGCAAGGTGAGCGTTGCTATTTAAGCCAAAATCGCAAGTTTTACCTAATCGGCACGACATATATATATATATATATACACGTATATACAGTAAAAAGACTTTTGATAAAAAATTCCCCCCAAAATGCTGACGGATGTGTCTATAAGATTCCCTGTAAAATATGCGATAAAGTTTATTATGGTCAAACTGGTAAAAGTCTTGAACTAAGATTAAAACAACATAAATATAGCATTAGAACTGGACAAGATTGTAATGCTCTATTTATTCATGTGAGAGACTTTAACCATCCAATTGATTTTCAAAATGCTGAGAAGGTTGTATCAAGCAAGTCCATGGTTGAGAGGAATATAATAGAATCATGTTTCATTAAAAGCAGTTTTGAAAATAATATGAATATTTCTTTTGGTTTATATAAATTGGATTCATTTATAATTAATAAAATTTGGGAAGAATTTAATGATAAATTGGACTAATCTTAATTCTTGGGAAGAGTTTCAGGTCCTTTCTTATGTTCCTCTTCACAGAGTCGTGAGATGTTACGCTACTGTGAGGTGTTGTCTTTGTTAGTGTGATGTGACTGTGAGGTGTATTCTGCCCCTTATATAAGCCTTCTTCTGACGTTTCCTTTTATAGTTCCTTGATAATGTGAGTAGTCACGAAAACGCTTGGAATTCTTCTATTTTTTCATAGTGGTTGTCTTGCATATATATATATATATATATATATATATATATATATATATATATATATATATATATATATATATATATATATATATATATAATACACACAAATTTTCACTTGCCGAATATGGCCACCGAAAATTTGTGTATGCAATAATTTCGCAAAAATCATTCTGAACCTAACGAAAAAAATCTATTTCAGTGTGTCTGTTCATTATTAAATTATTGTAAACTTATCTAAAATATATTTAGTTGGATTAGGCTAAATTAAATTGCGCTTGTTATAATAAGGTTAAGTAAGCTTTCTAAGGTTCTTTTGGTTCAAAATTAATAACTTTAACATTAACATTAATGAAAATATATGTATATCTTTAAACGTACAAGAGAAATTTTTAGAAAGGACTTAATTTTAAGTGAGTTCTTGCTAATTGACCAATTTTACCTATTCGTCATGACATATATAAATCAATCTATGATCGGGAAAGCATCATTGAAGGACACATGCAAAACTGCAGCAGCTTACGTGAAGGAGGGCCAAGACTTACGTGAAGGAGGGCCAAGACTGGAAGCCATACTCAGAGGCAAATCTGGTACGTGGAGTATTTTTGCCAGTCCAGGCATCACTGAGGTAGTCGTAAAAGTGTACTGTAAGGAGACAAAACCTCTAAGAATGCTTCGTAAGAATTGATATATTCTAAAACATATTGATACTAGCTCTCTGCAATATAATTATAGGTTTGTAAAAATATTGGTGAAATTACCAACAGTGTGTTGTGTAAAGGACACATGAAAAACCAATGAAACATTAACTGTGAACACATTTCGCTTTCCATAAATTTTGTTAATGCAATACAAGGAATATAGGGATACATAGGTTAAACAGAGAAACCTGGTGAGGTACACGAGGTATAACATAACACTGCAGAAGGTCTGCTGGACTATGTTATTTTTATGTATCTTCTCTGTTCCTATATGTATCCTTTTACCAAATAATTATAAATTTCTTTATTTTTAACTGGAAGTTCTTCAATGCTCAAATGACAAAACATTAATTGGAAATTTTGCTATTTAATCTGCGTCACTATTCCAGACACAAATATCTGTACTGGAGGTGGGCAATACAGTGCCATCACTTAGACCAGTCTAGCACGTAAAGACATACACCTGCAGATTTCAGTGTTGTTTGATTTTCTTGTGATCTTCGTGGCCGGTTTTTAATAACTTCTTTATAGTTAAATATATATAGGCAGGTGAATATCATGAAACATCATCTACTTAGCAACTCTCACTGAATGTACATGAGATGAACAAGAATGAGTTGCTTTACATTATATTAATTCATTACAGAGGCCATTCGTGCACCTGTAAATATACACGTAGAGATGTACAGATAGACATATACATATGTATTCGATACATGTCTATATACATAAGTATATAGATATGTATATGTCGTTTCGAACAGGTAAAACTTGTGATTTTGGCTTAAATAGCAACGCTCTTCTTGCCGAATAAGGCAAGCGAAAATTTGAGAGAAGCTGCGGCCGGTGACACACCCGCACTGCGCTACTCTGAGAAAACTTCCTTTCTTTCTGTTGCTGCCTTGCAACATTGCATAGCTTACGCACTGAGAAGTGTGAAAGTACTTGAGCTAAAGATTTCCACCCCCCCCCCCCATCGTGGCTCGTCTTGCATAGTTAAGATCGCCTGTCTGTCTGCGATTGTTAGCATATATATATATATATATATACGTATATATATATATATATATATATATATATATATATATATATATATATATATATATATATATATATATATATATATATATATATATATATATATAACCACTCTTTCATGGATGTATTAATATGTATACAGGTCATGAAGACTGGTATTCCAAATGGGTGGAGAATAAAACTAGTGGTGTAGCTTACCACAGCCATGTGTGTGCTGACATCAGGGGTAACATGTCCAGTAGTACTGGGCGCCTGATGTTTGAAGCATTAATGACAAAATGGACTAAGGCGTCTTTGCTTAATACAAGTTTCTCGGTCTTTTGAAAATCAATTGGATGGTTAAAATCCCTGACATGACTAAACAGAGCATTAGACTCTTGTCCTGTTATAATGTTATGTTTATGTTGATGTAACCTTAGTTTAAGACTTTTTATTTTTAACATCAAAGTTAGAAATTTTGCCACCAATTGGGTTCAACATATTTACTTGTCATCTGGATAATTTATAGGAAACTGAACCCATTATTAACTCTATAGATTCATTTTCCTGTAAATTATATAATTATCCAAGTTATCCAAATGCTTTCTCAATTCATCTACAAAATTATTAAAAAAATATAAAAAGACATACACTTGCACTTGATATACTTTAAATATACACCAAAAGCCAAAGTATTAAAATGAAATTTTGGAAAAACTATAATGAAAACTAATAGCAATTTTACAGATTTATCAGACTACCGTAAACTCATTATCACTAGACGTGAGAAGAATGCACTTATTAAAAAATAAGAAAAAAAATATTTGTTATTTTGTAAACTATACAAGATGTGGTATGTAGATTATTATTATATTAAACACAATAACATGAGATGACTCACCGTCTCCATACATGTTGCTGTATGGATTCTCAGCCACGTAACCTTCTTCCTCTGACTCTTTACCATTGCTGGGAGAACTGACCGCAAAGGACCGGGAGCTATCCAAATGTTGAACTATACTTCGAATAGTGTCTACGTATAACACTACATAATCCGCTTTATACTGCTCAAAGTTGAAAGAAGTGTCATACCTAGAGTAAAAAAAAATATATATAAAGAATTAAATCATGCAAGTTAGCAATAAATAAATGGAACTGTTAATCAGTTAGTAAATGATTTTGGTGTCGAATGTCAAATGTTACGCTGTTGATTACTCAACATAATACTAATGAATTTCCATGCAGTTATTATGTGACTAAGACATGTAGGAAGTGTCAAGGCCACAGCCTAATAAATGATATCATGTACCATGTGCAGCCTACACACACACACATGCAGGCCAGGTATCTACCGACACTAACTACCACACACACACACATGCAGGCCAGGTATCTACCGACACTAACTACCACACACACACACATGCAGGCCAGGTATCTACCGACACTAACTACCACACACACACACATGCAGGCCAGGTATCTACCGACACTAACTACCACACACACACACATGCAGGCCAGGTATCTACCGACGCTAACTACCACACACACACACATGCAGGCCAGGTATCTACCGACACTAACTACCACACACACACACATGCAGGCCAGGTATCTACCGACACTAACTACCACACACACACACATGCAGGCCAGGTATCTACCGACACTAACTACACACACACACACATGCAGGCCAGGTATCTACCGACACTAACTACCACACACACACACATGCAGGCCAGGTATCTACCGACGCTAACTACCACACACACACACATGCAGGCCAGGTATCTACCGACACTAACTACCACACACACACACATGCAGGCCAGGTATCTACCGACACTAACTACCACACACACACACATGCAGGCCAGGTATCTACCGACGCTAACTCCCACACACACACACATGCAGGCCAGGTATCTACCGACGCTAACTACCACACACACACACATGCAGGCCAGGTATCTACCGACACTAACTACCACACACACACACATGCAGGCCAGGTATCTACCGACACTAACTACCACACACACACACATGCAGGCCAGGTATCTACCGACGCTAACTACCACACACACACACATGCAGGCCAGGTATCTACCGACGCTAACTACCACACACACACACATGCAGGCCAGGTATCTACCGACGCTAACTACCACACACACACACATGCAGGCCAGGTATCTACGACGCTAACTACACACACACACACATGCAGGCCAGGTATCTACCGACGCTAACTACCACACACACACACACATGCAGGCCAGGTATCTACCGACGCTAACTACCACACACACACACATGCAGGCCAGGTATCTACCGACACTAACTACCACACACACACACATGCAGACCAGGTATCTACCGACACTAACTACCACACACACACACATGCAGGCCAGGTATCTACCGACGCTAACTACCACACACACATACACATGCAGGCCAGGTATCTACCGACACTACCACACACACACACACATGCAGGCCAGGTATCTACCGACACTAACTACCACACACACACACATGCAGGCCAGGTATCTACCGACGCTAACTACCACACACACACACATGCAGGCCAGGTATCTACCGACGCTAACTACCACACACACACACATGCAGGCCAGGTATCTACCGACACTAACTACCACACACACACACATGCAGGCCAGGTATCTACCGACGCTAACTACCACACACACACACATGCAGGCCAGGTATCTACCGACACTAACTACCACACACACACACATGCAGGCCAGGTATCTACCGACGCTAACTACCACACACATACGCAAAACAAACATACACTGCTTCAAACACCGAGTATCAACTGGTAAACAGCACACTGCTCTCGGCTCTCGTGCATGAGTTAAGGCAAAACAGACAGCTTAATTAGCTGTTGTGAAAAAAATGGTTCCTTCTTAATGCATGCAAGAAAACGTAAAATCAGAGAAAAATTAAAATAATGGGAAGAGTGTGAATGGAATAGGTGGCATTATCTAAATGCGATAATAGTTAGGCTAAAGAACAAATAGAATGTGAAAGGAGAAAGACAGTTCACCTCCAGAAGAAAACTGTGGAAAAGTGCAATAAATCAATGACAGATGTCGCACAATAGGTAAAAAAAAAGACTGGTAGAGGAAATCAAAGAGTTGGAGACCATGAGAAAAATGCGGGATGTGCAGAAGAGGCAGTAACAATGAAAGATAAACAAGAAACAGAGGGATCCAGAAAGAGCAAAGAAGGAAAGTCACTAACAGAGATGCTCTTTGAGGATCAGAAGACAAAGGAGTTGATAAGACAAACATCAAGGATCTCAAGTAATATTGAAAGATACAGAAAATAGGAAAGCAGGAGTGACACTGCTATAGGTAATGAAATCAGCAGAGCTTTGAAGAGATGAGAGGAATAACCAGGTATGAGTCAAAAGACTATAGTGTGAGCACAGTCAAGACTTTTGTACGGTGAACCACAACCCATCATCAAAGTGTAGATGACAGAAAGGGGAAAAATGAAAACAACAAAGCAATGAATGACACCATAGCAGAAGCAGCCAGGAGAGCTCATAGGGGTAAATCATAGCAGCTAATAATAAGTGATTTTTAGCAAAAAAATAAATTGATTGGAAGACCTGGAACACACTTGGAGGACCGGAAATGCGGTGGGCTAAGATGATGGGGATGGTTAGGGAAAATTTTATTTGTCAGTATGTTAGTGATATAACAAGTGAGAGAGATCATCCAGCACGACTGGATCCAGTATTTATTGCAAGTACATCTGACATAGGAGAAATAGAACTCGACATTTCCCTGGGGTGCTACCAACTATACATTACTGACTTTCAACTAGCTTGTGGAACTAAACACTGAGGGAAGGTGGAGGGCACAGAAAACCAGGCTTTAGTAGAGGAAACTTTGAAGAAAGAACTCCCGAATGTGGTGCAGTGGGGAAAGGAACTGAATGGAAAATCAACTAATGAGACTATGGGCTACCTAACTGGAAAGTGCGGGGAGGCACTGTCATAACAGGAATGACAAAAACATGGTACTTGGTTTATTACAGGGGTTCCAAACCAAGATTAAATTACCATCAGTAGGGTAATTGATCTAATCTGTGGGGTAAAATTTAATATACTGTTAAATAGTATAATGTTAAAAATACATATATTAGTCATGATCTCTGGCACGGACTGAAGGGAGGATTGATGTTGTCGCTGAGGCTAACACATCCTTTAAGTCCGTCACAAAGAGACATCATAGCCATCCTAATAATCGGTCCTTCGGTTATACTACCTACTCTTCTTCTTGCCTTCAAAAGAGCCGTCTTGTTGAAGTATCTCTTATACACAACTTTTCTAACATTCTAAGATGAATTTTAGTTCTGTTTTTGTCCTTGTAGATGCCTTCCTTTCCTGTGATGTTGTTAAATGCACTAAACTTCAATACACCCGTGACCTGACCTAACCTTTGCCCCTCCTCTCCTTCCACTTCCTATGTCTTCAACATTATCTTTAACTTTGCCTTTCCTGTCTTCTTCATTGGTGGGTTCTGTCCCTGGATTTTCCTGTGGTGTTTTTGCCATTTTTACCACCACTTCAATGCACCAAATACCTTTTTTCTCTTAGTCAGTTCTACGATGCACCTCTATCATAGACACATCTACCAACAAATCCACTCCAAAATAACGAAACACATTTACTTCCTCCCTACAATCTGATATTCAATCTTTAATTACCAATATGTTTTGTTAGTTTATCCACCTTGCTATTTATGTTTACTGTTAATTTCCTTCTTTTACATAACATCCCAAATTTGTCTACCAACCTTTGCAATTTCTCTATAGAATCTCCCAAAAGTTCTTTGTCATCAGTAAAAACCAAATGTGAAAGTGTCCACTTTGAATCAGATTCATTATCTTTTAATACTACTCCTCTCCCCAACACCCCACTAATCGCTTCTTTCAGAATCCTAGCAATAAATATTGTAAAGGAAGATTGAGACACTTATGCAACATATGTTGCATAAGTGTCTCAATCTTCAACTTGTCGGTTTTAAACCATTTATCACATCTGTCAGACACTGCAACATCATGGGAACTTGATACAAGAAATTCTTCAACACTTGTCCAACCTTTGGACGAAGACCTACTTACACTAGTGGATGGTTACCCTGTGATCCCACCTCCTCCTGCTTCCACTCACCTGGCTACAGTATATAAGCCACTTCTCCGGCCATATGCTGTACTTTCTACAAGAGTGATGGACTGAACACATTAATTCCAGGCTGAGGGACTGATTACCTAAAACTCCTCCTCTCCTTACCCATTTCTACTTTGTATTGGACTGATGAAGCCACTGTGTGGCGAAACATTTCTTCAATAAAGATTCCCATATGTTGCATAAGTGTCTCAACCTTCAACTTGTCAATTTTAAACCATTTATCACATTGTAAAGGAACATAGTGGATAATATAAGCACGTTTCGTGCGGCTTCAGTCGGAGAGTTTGGGACTTACGTTTCGTCATCTGCCGTCTTTATCTTTTATTTTCTTGTCACTTTTTCTTTCCTCTGAGGAAGCGAATTTTATCTCCTCACTCCATCTTCTCCCGCCCTCCACTCCACATATGTCTCCTCACTCCACCTTCTCCCGCCCTCCACTCCACACATGTCTCCTCACTCCACCTTCTCCCGCCCTCCACTCCACACATGTCTCCTCACTCCACCTTCTCCCGCCCTCCACTCCACATATGCATTATTCTTATGATGGGATTTTTTTTTTTTTGTATTGAAGGTTACAAGTAGATTACCTTACTGCATTAAGTGTTGTATTATGCCTTGGCCTTCAACTTTATGTACTTTAATATTTCGTTTTCTCACAGTCCTCGCTTAATGGATTGGTCCCCCATGGAGACAGAACTGGACCTGGACAGGAACGGGATTTTTTTAAAAACCTACTTTTTCTACAGACCTGATTTCGTCATAGACTTTTTTGAAAGGAATCTGAACCTATATCTTCGGAGCTGTTCAGACTTTACGGTGGCATCTAAAACCTTCGCAACTCATCACTTGCATGTGACACGGAAGCATCTGAACGACCTTGCTGTCTCCACCTCAAGGTCAACCTTTGTAACTCATAACTTGTCCTGCCTCTCACCTTGGAGCACTAGCCAAACTCCAGCTACATTTATTATATTGTCAGTGTAACACTGTCATACATGTTCTTCCATATCTGAGAACATGTTCTTCCATATCTGAGAACATGTTCTTCCGTATCTGACGACATATTCTTCCTCCTAGGGTTTATTTAATAAAAGTATTAGTTTTCCTTAAAACTTATTTAAAGACTCTCTTTTTAATTTTCACGAATTAGTTTTCCTATCTTTTCCACAGAGAAAAACAAGAGCTTTTTTTCCTGACAAGTGGCGTCCTTCTAGCCAGGATCTAGAGCCTTGTTTATAGCTAACTCAAACGACCACAGAGAACTAGAGTTGAAGGTCAGGCTAAATAACACACATCACAAACTCACCAATTTCCTCTAAGTGCAGCTTCGTTTTCGTTGTTGCTGGCCCAGAGGAGGATGCTGGCGTGGTGCTGTAAGCGCCGCACTTGGGTAGTTACTTCTGTTTTTACCGAGTCCAAGAAGTCCTGGTTCACAGGGTACATGCTGCAGGCAAACATAAAATCTTCCCAGATCAGAATGCCCAACTCATCAGCAATCTGGAAAGATTATCGAAACAGTTTTTTGTACAAATCTAATAGCATTACAATAAAATTATTTATATTTTGAATTTCAAAAGGTGAAAAAATAATTATACATAAACTCAGATTTACAATAGGATGTATAAAGGAAGAAATACTTTCTGTTACTCTTCTCGTGTGTCCTCAAGTTAGTGGCAAATTATATTTCTAAAGTTCAGTAAGTGGATTTTTTTCTGGCTTAGCTTTATTTTACTCGGTGTGAAAAGATGAACATTAATTACCAGCTCTTAGACTAAGTATGAACATACCAGTTTAATGTAAGGGGTTCACAAAAATTATTCATGCACAAGTACTTTAATTTAAATATCTAAATTAAAAAAAAAAAGTCTTAACTAATAAAATGTGTTTATCTTTATTCTTCTCTCTAGTTCATCTAAAGTCGGTTGTAAACACACCAAAGCACTTAACTTTTCCCATTTTTTCAGTGTTTTTTTTTTCATAGTTTTAATCTTGCATTTT
The DNA here is from genome assembly GCA_009830355.1 of Cherax destructor. NCBI lineage: Eukaryota > Metazoa > Arthropoda > Malacostraca > Decapoda > Parastacidae > Cherax > Cherax destructor. The sequence continues at coordinate 109,651 of WNWK01004376.1, read as the reverse complement.
ATAAAGACTTTTTTGCCATTCCAAATATGTGAACACGATGAGGTTAATGATGAGCAAGGGGGAAACGATCACAAATCATTGTTTCAATATATCATGGAATTTTCTTAACTACAATAACTACAACTATAAATAGATAAAAACCTAAGAAATCCCCGGGCCCTGATGAACTCTTCTCAAGGGTTATAAAGGAATGTAAGGAGGAACTTAGCAAACCATTGGCTAGTTCTTTCATCTTATCAATACAAAGTGGCATAGTGCTAGATGAGTGGAAAATGGTAAATGTGATACCTGTCTACAAAGCAGGAGACAGGTCTTTAGATTCGAATTATAGACCAATAAGCCCAAGGTCCATTGTGAGAAAATTGATGGAATCAATAATTGCCGAGGCTATTCGAAGCCACTTTGAAAGATATAAATTGATGAATGAATCACTAAACGTATTTTTCACTAAACGTATTTAAGGAGGTAGATCATGGTAATGAAAATGATATTGTGAATATGGACTTCAGTACGACTTTCTGATACAGTTCCACATCAGAGATTGTTGAAGAAAGTAGAGGCACATAGAGTAGGAGGAAAAATAATTTCCTGGATAGAGGCGAGGTTGACAGATAGACAACAGAGAATTTGCATAAATGGGGAGAAATCAGAGTGGGGACGTGTCACAATCGGTGTTCAGTAAGGATCAATGTTTGGCCCTATGTTCTTCACAATATAAATAAACGACATAGACTGGGTAATAAATAGTGACATAAGTAAGTTTGCTATTGACAGTAAAATAGGTCGTAGGATTAATTCTGACGAGGATTCTAGAGCCCTTCAGGAAGATCTGAATAGACTGTTGCAGTGGTCGGAGAAGTGCAGATGCAATTTAATATAGACAAATGCCTTTGATAATAAAATAACCATGACACTTATAAACTAAATAATGTAGATTTAGAAGTTCTTGTAAGCAGTACTCTAAAACCAAAACAACAGTGCGTAAGTATTACAATAACGCGAATAGAATTATTGGCTATAAATAAGTTATTCTTCAACTCTATATATCATTGGTTAGGCCTAAATTATGCTGCACAATTCTGGTCATTGTATTACAGACTGGTCATAAATGTGCTGGAAAATGTACAGAGAAGGATGAGAAAGTTGATCCAATGTATCAGAAATCTTTCCTACGAAGATAGACTGAGGGCACTGAATCTGCACTCTCTAGAAACGCGTAGAATTAGGGGGAATATGATTGAGAAGTAAAATGGTAAATAGGAATAAATAAAGAGGGTGTAAATAAAGTGTTAAAAATATCTAACCACGACAGGACTTTCAGTAATGGATTCAAGTTGGAAAAATTTAGATTTAGAAAGGATATAAGAATGCACTGGGTTGGTAACAGAGTTCTGAATGAGTGGAACAAACTCCCAAATGGAGTCATTGATGCTAAAACCTTGAGTAGCTTTAAAAACAGGTTAGACAAGTACATGAGAGGGAGTGTGCGGGTGTGATTTGGACTTGACTAGCTTGGGCCAGTAGGTCTGCAGCAGTGCTTCTTCCTTTTTAAGGACTTGGACTTGCCTAGCATGGGCCACTAGACCTGCTGCGATACTCCTTCTTTCTTATGGTTTAATGTTCTTATGAAATGAATTAGGAGAATAAATACCAGTAATTAGAGAAAAAAACTACGTGGTCTGGACAAACTACAGTGGCTATTGTAATTCAACCCTAGGAAATGCAGGGTGATGAAAATTGGGAAAGAAAAGAAGACCTGAAACGGAGTACAGAATCGTTTGACACATCTGCAAACCTAATTCAAGGAAAATCACCTAGGTAAAATGGAAGCTCAGAACAGACTGCATCACTAGAGGCACACATCAACAGGAATATTTCTGTAACGATTGTGTGGTTATGGAATCTATAACGAGGTTTCTCAAAAATATTATTCGTGAACTTCTACATATAATATTACCAAATCCCTCTTGGAGTACACAGCACCAATATGAAAGCTACACCTAATGAAGCAAGAAGTGTAGATCTTTACAACAAGAAATGAACCGAAGACATGAAATATGAATAGTGAGGAGAGAAAACAGAGGTAAACTTGATGCTAAAAGGTAGGAGAACCACGGGGAACAATATAGTTATTTACAAAATCAGAGGAGTTAGTGAGCGGGTACACAAGGGTAGAGTAGTAAGTTAAATATGCAAATTAGCCACAGGGTTGTTAGGAAGTACGTGTTTGAGTCTTAGGATGGTCAATAAGAGAAATGACCTAGATAAAGAACTAGTGGGGAAGGAATCAGTAAACAGATTTAAAAAGTAAATTAGGGCCAATAATGCTATTAAGTATTGAACTCGGTCACCTAAAGTTACAAGGTGGGTCCAAGCGCTGAGACTTAAGCTCTGCAACCAGAAACGGGCGAACTAATTAGGTAGACAAGAAATGACATATTAAGTCTAACTGATTCTAAATTAAAAACATATTCTAATTAAAGTAGCACTCAAGGATAGCTACTTAGTTTGGAGGAGAAAGGAATATAAAATAGACTTGACAATTTTAGTAAAATAATGATTCTCAGATGCAAAACGAGACTCTAAACGTAAATATTGTCCTAGAGAGAAGTGAATTGAAGAGAATCATCACTGGCTTTGTATCCCTAGTTTAGAAGGTTCTCATTATCCATCCTATCATTTTCCTAGCAATGGCATAGATACATTGTTGTGATCATAGAAAGTGAGATCCTCTGACTTTATCACTCAAAAGTCCTTCACATTAGTTTTTCGCTCTATTGTGTGATTACAGTTTGTTTAATACTCCGATTCAGTTTTTATTTCCTCGAGTTTTCCATATCGGAGTAATTGAAATTCCTCATTGAACTTCATATTATTTTCTGAGGCCCATTTGAAGACTTGATTAATGTCCGATTGGAGATTTGCAGTGTCCTCAATGGATGACACTATAATGCAAATTCTGGTATCGTCAGCAAAGGAAGACACAGCGCTGTGGCTCACATCTCTGAGGAAACTGATGGGAGCGAGTACTGTACCTTGTGGAACAGAGCTTTTCATGACGCGAAATCGTAATGACACTATTGTAAACACTGTAGCCGCCTCCTTGTGTTCTGTTGGTTAAGAAATAAAAGATCCATGTACCCACTCTTCCTGTTATTCATTTATCACACTTTTGTTTGCTATTAGACCAAGAGCGCACTTGATGAAGGCTTTCACAAAGTCTGCGTGTACTACATCTGCATTCTGTTTATCTTCCAGTACACGCAAGACTATGTCGTAGTGGTCCTGTAGTTGTGAGAGGCAGGGGCGACCTGCTCTAAACCCGTGTTGCCCTGGGTTGAGCAACTGTTGGGTATTCAAGTGGTTTGTGATCTTGCATCTTAGAACCCTTTTATTTTATTTATGTGGAACGTTAATGTTATCGGTCTGTAATTCTTTGCAATTACTTTACTGTTGTTTTTAGTGACTGTGGGATGACTCCCATGTCTAGGCTCCCTCTTCACAGAATATTTACGGCATGCGAAAGGGATTTCTTGAAGTTTTTGATGAATATAGTTCCACGAGTCTAGGCTAAAGGTAGAGTACATGACCATGTCAGTAATTGCTTTTTGGAAGTCCTGTAGTCTTAAGGTTATATCAGAAATTCTGGAATTAACCAAATTTTGAATCTCGGTTATCAAAAATTAATTTAGATTGTTGACCCTTAGTCTGATAAACGGATCACTAAACACAGTCATACTGGGACTTCAGTATCTCACTCATTTCTTTGCTGTCATCTTTGTTCTATCTCATATAAGCAAGGGCCCAATACTGGATGTGGTTTTCGCCCTAGATTTGGCATAAGAAAAGAAATATTTTGGATTTCATTTACTGCTTTAAGATCTCTGTTCCCTGGCTCCTATATGATTCCTTAAGCTTAAGTTGATAAATTCAGTTTCTCTAGCCAGTACCTCTTTCTGTATGCCAGATAGACTGACTTCTTAGAGCAGTTCTGTGATTCATCGCCTTCACCTGTAGAGGGAGCGTCTCTGTCTAGTTTACACCTCTTCTTTTTTCTTATGGGAATGTGCCTTGACCATACCTCAAGTGCCACAGAGGTAATTCTTTCTAGGCAAAGGTTCGGATCTTCCAAGCCTGTTTCGTTTAGGACATGGTTGACTTGATCCCACTGTATATTTTTGTTATTGAAGTTGAATTTGGTAAAGGCACCCTAGCAACTGATCTCATTTTGCTGGTCAGGAGCCCCACGCATACAAGTCTGTAGTACTTCGATTATGTTGTGATCTGAGTACATTGCCTTTGATACTGCTATACTATTTCATATCATATCATCATTATTAGTGAAGATAAGGTCAAGCGTATTTTGTAGTCATATTGGCTCCACGTGGTATTTACTGGATAAGGTGAATTTGTTGCAGAGATTTTAATCGCTCATGTGTGTGAGAGTTTTCATATAAGCTGCATCCTGGAGTTATCTCCGCTATAACGTTATTTGCTACATTCTTCCATTTTAGATGTCTTAAGTTGAAATCACCCAGCTACAAGATATTTGAGGCTGGGGTTGGAAGATTTTTCAGACAGTAGTCAATTTTCAAAAGCTGTTTCTTGAATTGTTGGGAAGTTGCATCTGGTGGCTTGTTCAATCTTTACTACCAAAACTTCAACTACATCATTTGTGGTGTTTAGCAATTTTGAGTAAATGAGCGACTCTGTGACATACAGGTCAACCCCCTCCCATCCTTTTTCCTTGTTGCCTGTTCTTTCTGATATCCATATTTCGTTGTCAAAATGATTTTTCGTATGGGGTCTCCGTAAGAGCTGCAAACATTGCACTTGACTCTGTGAGGAGTCCGCTGATGAAAGGTATTTTGTTGTTGGTTGATGGCTCTAGACCAGGAGTCCCAAAATTCTTCAGCTCATCGGCCCTTTCGTGATGGTTCAGATTGTTCTTTGACTCCTAAACACTTACTAAATGAAAAGAATTTAATAAATAGTACTTTAACTAATAGAACTACGAATAAAAATAATAATAATAATAATAATAATAATAATAATAATAATAATAATAATAATAATAATAATAATAATAATAATTTAATAAATCTGCTTAGAATTGCATTTGTATGCCTAAAACCAGCTTCAACCATGCACTGACCCCCTTTTGACCCCCAGCAATTTATCGACCCCTTCGATATCCCATCGACCCTAGTTATCGATACTGATAACTAGGTCCCTTTCAGGTGATGTACCTCGCAGTTTGAGTTGTAGCATTGTCTTTCATGAATTGATGAATAACACGTCATGAGGTCGCGGCATTTTTTTTATGGTCAAAATTGCACTTCCCATTTGTTTTTTCCTGATATTCGATGCCTACAGATACCTCAGGCACAGTCACCACAAATGTGATTTTCGTTACCTATGATATTTTGAGGCTGGTTTCCCTGCTAGTGCAATTCTTTCTGACTACCCACTGTCTTCGGCTCCTGTACCAGCATCAGTACCAGCATCAGTACCAGCATCAGTACCAGTATCAGTACCAGCATCAGTTCCAGCATCAGTACCAGCATCAGTACCACCACCGGTTATTACTAATAATGTATCACTATCATCCGCATTTTTGACACTGCCAGCTGAAGTGCTATTTTGTATTCCTGGGTCTAGTATGTCTAGGTCTGTATCTGTTTCCTCAATACTAGGGCCACTGTTTCCATCTGGTGCACTGTCTTGTATTTCTGAATCTAGATCCCTACAGGCTCTCCAAGGAAGCACCTGGGCAGACAACTCCAGCTGGAAACTATCTTCACTTCCCAACGGTCTTATAAAACTCTTAATTTCTCCAAAAAAACGAGTTTTTTGTTAGTGTTTCTGTGTTTTAGTACGCATACAATATGATCCTAGTATCCTCTGTCTTTCCAGCAGATCCAAAAGAGTTCCTTGTTTTAATATCAGTGCTGGTAAATGCAAAAATATTTGCGTATGAAACATGACACCACTCTTGGCAAACGTAGCAATGTACCCTACTGGTATTTCGCTGGAGAGCATTGGTAAACTGTGGACAGGTTTTCATTATAACTGATGTTTTTTTTTCAAATTTCATGACCATCTCCTGTCTCGTGATCTTTATAAATCTGATAAGAGTCTGTTTAATGTGACCTCTACAAACAGTCACCTGCACCGCTATACTACTGCTACTTCAACACAACTGTGCTTCAGGTACTCTTTAAATATCTCTTAGGTAGGCTAACTGGTGTAAAAGTTTACTAAAATAGTATCTGACTGGCGTAGTGGGTATAATGTCTACTACTGTTTATATCCCAGGTGGGTGAGGCTACAGCCTCTCACTACACTTCACTTTTCATATTTCCACCACAAGGAAGACTATGCCATCACTATGTTGTACACTATGGTAGGCTAACTAGTTTAATATATAAGTATTTAAAAAATAATTAATGTATGAAATAAAAATGTCTAATTTTGTATTCGTGCCCATAAACTTTAGGCTGCCTTACCTCATAAACATTAGTCTGCCTTACCTCATAAACATTAGGCTGCCTTACCTAATAAACATTAGGCTGCCTTACCTCATAAACATTAGGCTGCCTTATCTCATAAACATTAGTCTGCCTTACCTCATAAACATTAAGGTGCCTTACCTCATAAACATTAGGCTGCCTTACCTCATAAACATTAGGCTGCCTTACCTCATAAACATTAGGCTGCCTTACCTCATAAACATTAGGCTGCCTTACCTCATAAACATTAGGCTGCCTTACCTCATAAACATTAGGCTGCCTTATCTCATAAACATTAGTCTGCCTTACCTCATAAACATTAAGGTGCCTTACCTCATAAACATTAGGCTGCCTTACCTCATAAACATTAGGCTGCCTTACCTCATAAACATTAGGCTGCCTTACCTCATAAACATTAGGCTGCCTTACCTCATAAACATTAGGCTGCCTTACCTCATAAACATTAGGCTGCCTTACCTCATAAACATTAGGCTGCCTTACCTCATAAAATGCATCACTCTCGTAGATTCCTCCACCCCAGACACGCATACAGTTCTGGTGTGTGTCTACGGCGGCTTGTAGCAGGTAGCGAGTGTAGTCTACAGTGACGGATTCTGGCAACACATGGGCCGGTATCCAGTTACTGCCTTTCATGAACATTGTTACGTTGTTCACCAGCACCCGGAAGTGTCGACCTGCAGAGATAGTTACACATGAGCATTGCTACATTGTACACCCGCAGCCGGAAGTGTCGACCTGCAGAGATTGTTACACATGAACATTGTTTCATTGTACACCAACACCCTACGGTACCGACACACAGGTGCAGTTTATGACAACACTTAAGTGTTAAACACATTTAGATATATTTAATAAACAAAGAAACTTACAAATTAGAAAATTAACAAGAAGACATTTTATCTCTTGTGTTTGGATTAATTATGATTAATACAGCAGAGACTTTCTGCAGCCATGGTAGTATTAACAGCCATGGTAGTATTAACAGCCATGGTAGTATTGACAGCCATGGTAGTATTAACAGCCATGGTAGTATTGACAGCCATGGTAGTATTAACAGCCATGGTAGTATTAACAGCCATGGTAGTATTAACAGCCATGGTTGTATTTACAGCCATGGTAATATTTATACCCAAAGTAGTATTAACAGCCATAGTAGTATTGACAGCCATGGTAGTATTAACAGCCATGGTAGTAGTTACAGCCATGGTAGTATATACAGCCATAGTAGTATTGACAGCCATGGTAGTATTAACAGCCATGGTAGTAGTTACAGCCATGGTAGTATATACAGCCATAGTAGTATTGACAGCCATGCAGTTGCGTGCAGAGGGGGGGGGCTGAAGGGGCGGTGGCCCCGGGCATCCAAATGGGGGGGGCATCCAATTAGAGAGGAAAATAAGATAGTGATTTTGAAATTTCAGCGATGATAAATCAATTTTTGGAGGCTCACCGCAATGCCATGGCATGCCAGTGGCTCTCCTTGCATTACAGTTTTATAATTGTAACTACCAATAACAATGTACACTTGTAACATGCATTGAAATAAAAATATTATTATATTATTATTATTATTATTAACATGGTGTACCCTTTCTGTCCAGAGAAAATGGTGCCCCCACACGCATGCGCATGACGTACGTGGAGCAAACTGGTTTGATAGTTTCCATAAACGGAGAAATTGTGGAGAGGAAATGGCTGTTATACTCTCCATATGAGGAAATATGTACCTGAACCTCGTAGTTCGACTCCATTATTCGACTACGATAGATGCTGAACGTCAACAGTAAATGTCTGGTGAATAGAAAAAATGGAAAGCTATAACTGAACGGATTGTCGAGATTATATCCTCTCTGGCAAAACAGAATCTGGCCTATCATGGGCATCGAGGAGAAGGAATATCTAGGTTATCGGAGCCAGAGGAGACAGTCGGTGAAAATACAAGAAACTTTCTAGCAACAATCAGACTTTTGGGCAAATATGATGTAATCTTAGCAGAACACTTGCAGAGAGGGAAAGAGAAACCAAAAAGTGTCACCTACTTGTCCAACAAAATTCAAAACGAAATAATCGATCTTCTTGGTGAAACTGTCAAGAAAAATATAATTTCCGAAATTAAGTACGCAAAATATTTTAGTATAATGCTGGATTCAACTCCAGATATTGTCCATGAAGATCACGTTTATGAAATTCTGCATTACCTTCATATTGATGAAAACAGAAAAATAGAAATGAAGAAGATATTTCTGGGATTTTTTCTAGTCAACAAGAAAGATGCAGTCAACCTGGTAAATCAAATTCTGGAAAAATTGGAAGAAGACAAAAATTTCCTGAATGACTGTCGTGGCCATGCATATGATAACGCAGCAGTTATGGCTGAAGTCAGAGGAGGTGTTCAATAAAAAATTGCTGAAGTTAACCCAAAACCTGTGTTTGTGAACTGCGAGAACCACAGCCTCAATTTGGCCTGTCTATGCAAGTGAGGTGCAACCTGTTGTTGTTACATTTTTTGGCATTCTGGAAAAACTTTACTTTTTTCTTCATCTATTTCTCGTTGGGAAGTGTTAAAATAATTTGTCACTCGGACTGTGAAAAGACAGTGTGACACAAAATGGAGTCCCCACCATGATGGTGTGCAAGTAATCCACCAAGAGTGTGACAACGTTATTGCAACCCTTCAGCACCTGCTTCAACACCTGCTGGAAGGACAATTTTCATGGAAAACCAAATCTGATGCAGGATCACTACTGAACTCTATTCAACAGTTGGTGTTGCTTTATTAAATTTTTGGTACCCAGTTTTATCATCAGTGGAGAAAGTCTCAAAACGTTTGCAGGATCCGACAATGGGGTTCCATGAAGCTTCTTGTGATCTGAAAGGACTTATTCATATCAAGAATTTGAAGAATGGTGAAATTATCCACAATGCAATAAATTTGGCTAATGAATATTGTGAAAATTTGGGAATACCAATTGTACGAACAAGGAGAAGAATAATAATGCCTGGACAGTCAGCAAGAGATAGTGGACTGACGGCACAATAAGAAATGAATAGAGTAATAGTAGAGATTGTGAACCGATTAAATACGGAAATTGAAGACCGCAGTGTCCGTCTTCAAGAAATCAGTGTCCGTCTTCAAGGACTCAGTGTTCGTCTTCAAGGACTCAGTGACCGTCTTCAAGGACTCAGTGACCGTCTTCAAGGACTCAGTGTCCGTCTTCAACACTCAGTGTCCGTCTTCAAGGACTCAGTGTCCGTCTTCAAGGACTCAGTGTCCGTCTTCAAGGACTCAGTGTCCGTCTTCAAGGACTCAGTGTCCGTCTTCAAGGACTCAGTGTCCGTCTTCAAGAACTCCAGTGTCCGTCTTCAAGGACTCAATGACCGTCTTCAAGGACTCAGTGTCCGTCTTCAAGAACTCCAGTGTCCGTCTTCAAGGACTCAATGACCGTCTTCAAGGACTCAGTGTCCGTCTTCAAGGACTCAGTGACCGTCTTCAAGGCCTCAGTTAGCGATTTTCATTTCTTCTGAACTTGAATTTAGTAATAATTGAAGATGAACAGGAAAAAAAGAAATTAAAAAAGGAATGTTCAGACTTTGCAAATTATTATAATAATGATGAGGCAGCCATTCAGTTATATGACGAAATTATTGATTTTGTGATGTTCCTTCCAGCTGGAGGGAATAGAACTCCCCCTGATGGTAAAGATCCTGTGGAGTGTTTACTGCTTTATGGGAGGGATGTCTCTCCCACGCTGTGTTTTTACTGCAGTATGGGAGGGATGTCTTTCCCACGCTGTGTGTCATACACATTACTACTTACAATCGCATTTTCAGTCGCAAGTTGTGAAAGGTCATTTTCAAAACTGAAATTAATAAAAACATATCTGAGGTCTTCAATGTCACAGGAGCGACTGACAAACCTGGCTTTAATAAGCATTGAAAAAGAATTTTTCAATGTTTTCTGACACCAGGTATCATTTGGAGAAAAGAACTTAATAAATTTGGTTGATTTATATTTAAATCGAATAAAGTGTTTATTTCATGTTTCATCTGTGTTTACATATTCAAAATATCTCCCTTTCTTATAATATTTCTCAGTACTAGGCCTTATACTTGAGTCTTTGGGGCATACAATGAAGGAGTTGACCGGGGCATCACCAGACCTCTGCACGCCACTGCAGCCATGGTAGTATTAACAGCAATGGTGGTATTAACAGCCATGGTGGTATTAACAGCCATGGTGGTATTAACAGCCATGGTGGTATTAACAGCCATGGTGGTATTAACAGCCATGGTGGTATTAACAGCCATGGTGGTATTAACAGCCACGGTAGTATTAACAGCCACGGTAGTATTAACAGCCATGGTAGTATTAACAGCCATGGTAGTATTAACAGCCACGGTAGTATTAACAGCCACGGTAGTATTAACAGCCACGGTAGTATTTACAGTCACGGTAGTATTAACAGCCACGGTAGTATTAACAGCCATGGTAGTATTGACAGCCATGGTAGTATTAACAGCCACGGTAGTATTAACAGCCACGGTAGTATTAACAGCCACGGCAGTATTAACAGCCACGGTAGTATTAACAGCCACGGTAGTATTTACAGTCACGGTAGTATTAACAGCCACGGTAGTATTTACAGTCACGGTAGTATTAACAGCCATGTTAGTATTAACAGCCATGGTAGTATTAACAACCACGGTAGTATTAACAGCCACGGTAGTATTAACAGCCACGGTAGTATTAACAGCCACGGTAGTATTAACAACAACGGTAGTATTAACAGCCACGGTAGTATTAACAGCCACGGTAGTATTAACAGCCACGGTAGTATTTACAGTCACGGTAGTATTAACAGCCACGGTAGTATTTACAGCCATTGTAGTATTAAAAGCCACAGTAGTATTAACAGCCATGGTAATATTTACATATTTACAGCAATGGTAGTATTAACAGCCATGATAGTATTAACAGCCATGGTAGTATTAACAGCCATGGTAATATTTACATATTTACAGCAATGGTAGTATTAACAGCCATGATAGTATTAACAGCCATGGTAGTATTAACAGCCATGGTAGTATTAACAGACACGTGTAGATTGTAAGCCTACATGCCTAGTTCTCATAGCTTTCCCCAGAGGGCCAGCCTGGTGGGCATGCCACTTCAACCCGCGTCACTCTGCCCCCCTCTCACTCTGGCACCTGACTTCACTCAGTCTACAGGGAGAGTATAGGATAGGTGTGAGAGTACACTGGGAGAGTACAGGATGGGTGTGGGAGAGTATGGGATGGGTGTGGGAGTGCTCTGGAAGAATACAAGATACTTGTGGGAGAGTATAGGATGGGTGTGATAGTGCTCTGGGAGAGTAAAAGATGGGAGTGGGAGTGCACTTGGAGAGTAGAGGATGGCTGTGGGAGTGCACTGGGAGAGTATAGGATGGGTGTGAGTGCTCTGGGAGAGTACAGGATGGCTGTGGGAGTGCACTGGGAGAGTATAGGATGGGTGTGGAAATGCTCTAGGAGAGCACAGGATGGGAGTGGAGTGGTTTGGGAGAGTACAGGATGGGTGTGGGAGTGCTCTGGGAGAATACAGGTTGGGTTTGGGAGTGCTCTTGGAGAGTATAGGATGAGTGAGAGTGCTCTGGGAGAGTATAGGATGGGTGTGGGAGTGCTCCGGGAGAGTATAGGATGGGTGTGGGAGTGCTCTGTGAAAGTACAGGATGGGAATGGGAATGCTCTAGGAGAGTATAGGATAGGTGTGGGAGTGGTCTGGGAGAGTATAGGATGGGTGTGGGAGTGCTCTGGGAGAGTATATGATGGGTGTGGGAGTGCTCTGTGAAAGTACAGGATGGGAATTGGAATGCTCTAGGAGAGTATAGGATAGGTGTGGGAGTGCTCTGGGAGAGTATAGGATGGGTGTGGGAGTGCTCTGTGAAAGTACAGGATGGGAATGGGAATGTTCTAGGAGAGTATAGGATAGGTGTGGGAGTCGTCTGGGAGAGTATAGGATGGGTGTGGGAGTGCTCTGGGAGAGTATAGGATAGGTGTGGGAGTCGTCTGAGAGAGTATAGGATGGGTGTGGGAGTGCTCTGTGAAAGTACAAAATGGGAATTAGAATGCTCTAGGAGAGTATAGGATAGGTGTGGGAGTGGTCTGGGAGAGTATAGGATGGGTGTGCTAGTGCACTCGGAGAGTAAAAGATGAGTGTGGGAGTGCTCTGGGAAAGTATAGGATGGGTGTGGGAGTGCTCTGGGAGAGTATAGGATGGGAGTGGGAGTGATCTGGGTGAGAACAGGATGGGAGTGGGAGTGCTCTTGGAGAGTATAGAATGGGTGTGAGAGTTTACCTGGAGAGAGTTCCGGGGGTCAACGCCTCCGCGGCCCGGTCTGTGACCAGTCTTCATGGTGGATCAGGGCCTGATCAACCAGGCTGTTACTGCTGGCCTCACGCAGTCCAACGTACGAACCACAACCTGGTCGGTCAGGTACCGACTTTAGGTGCCTGTCCAGTGCCTGCTTGAAGACAGCCAGGGGTCTATTGGTAATCCCTTTTATGTATGCTGGGAGGCAGTTGAACGTACTCTCTTGGGAGAGTACGTGGGAGTGGGAGTGCTCTGGGAGAGTATAGGATGAGTGTGGGAGTGCACTGGGAGAGTATAAGATGGATGTGGGAGTGCTCTGGGAGAGTACAGGATGTGTGTGGGAGAGTATAGGATGGGTGTGGGATAGCACTGGGAGAGTACAAGATGCGAGTGGGAGTGCTCTGGGAGAGTACGGGATGGGTGATCAGGGCAAGATCCAGCATCAGCGAGGTTAAAAGCTCAGTGCCCCAAGGCACTGTCCTGGCACCTCTGCTGTTTCTCATCCTCATAGCAGACTTAGATAAAAACACCCGTCACAGTTTTGTATCATCATCTGTAGATGACACTAAAATATGCATGAAATACTACGGAGGACATAAAAATTAAAAGACATAACATTTTTTTCTTTGGGGCAGGGGAGAACATGAGTTCAATGGGATAATTTTCATGCTTAGGTAGGGAAAAAAAAGTGAACTCAAAAGGAACACTAATAAAAAACTCATGAGGTTCACAAAAAGAACAAAGGAACACTAAAAGACCTGGGAATAATTATGTCAGCCGGGAAGATGAGGGGGGGGTAGAGAATTTTCAAAACAAGATAAATAATGCCGATGGTGACATCTTCAAATCCTAGGCTTCCCATTTAGAAATTGTCAGTGCTGACCCCCCCGTTCAGGCAGGAGAAATATCAGAGTGGAACAAATACAGAAATCTTTTACCTACATTCAGCCAGTAAAATTTAAATTACTGGCAACGCCTACAAGTCTTGAACATGTACCAGGGAGGGAGGAGAGAAAGAACCTGGGTTCCCCAAATCGCACACGCCATAAAAATACGGAGTGAAAATATCGGGGGAGGAAAATAAACCCAGGAGGAGCAGGGGTGATGGGGACAAAAGGAAGCATTTATCAACATCCGGGTTTAAAGATTATTTAACATCTTACCGAAAATAACAGAAACACGAGGGGAAAAATGTACAACCTTTTAAAGGGGGAAACGACAAAATCTCAGGGTGCCGGATCAAAAGGGGCTGAATATGGGGAGCCCCCAGCAAAAAACCCCCCGGGGACCATCAAAAAAACCGACAAGCCGGCCCAGGGGCCCCCGAGAGAATAAACCCTAACCCTTTAAAAGGTAAAGGTAAAAAAGGGTGGGAGTCCCAGAGGGGAGGGGGGGGGCCGGGGAAAGATGGGGGGGGAATTTTTCCTGGGAAGGATGGGGGAAGCCCAGAGATGGAGGGGGGGGAATTTCGGGGGGAATAGGTGGGTGGGGAGAGTCCCGGGGGGAGAGAAGGATGGGGGGGGCCCCCCGGGAGATATAGAGGGGGGGGAAATTTTTGGGGGAGAGATAGGATGGGGGGGAAAAATTTCTGGGGGGGAAGGTGGGGGGGGAAAGTGGGGAAAAATAGGAGGTGGAGTGATATAGCCTGAGAAAAAGGGAAGGTGTTGATGCCCTGAGAAAAGAGGGGGTGGGGGGTAAAGAGAGACAGGAGTTTTTAACCCTTGGAGACGGAAAAGGTTGAGGATGCCTGAGAGATATGGATGGGGGGGAGGCCTGGTTGAGAAAGGGGGGGTTTAGGAGGCCCAGAGACAGGATGGGGGAAAAATGAAAAGGAGGGTGGGGGGCCGGGAGACGGATAGGTGAAGATGCCCTGGGGGATATGAGGGGGAAGTTTTTGGCAGAATGGGGGGGGTGGGGGGTTCTGGGAGTACAAGAGGGAAAAGGGGAGATAAAAGGGGGTGTGTAACCCCCTTGGGGTATGGAATGGGCAGGAGCCTTTTGAGAGAGAAACAGGGAAAGGGGGGAGGCCCTGGGAGAATACAGGATGCATGGGAGGCCGGAGAGCAGGATGGCTGTAAAAGGGCCCCAAAAGACAGGATAGGAGGGGGACTGCCCTGAGAAAAGGAAGGGGTGGGGGAGTGCTATGGGAGGGGCGGGTGGGTGTGGCAGTGCTAGGGAGAGACAGGATGGGTTTGGGAAAGCCCCAGGAGAGTACAGGATGGTGGGAGTGCTCTGAGAGAGTATAGATGGGTGGGGAGTGCCGGGGGAAAAGTACAAGATGGGGGGGAGAGAAAAGGGGTTTGGAGTGTTTTGGGGGTTTTAATTTTTTCGGAGTCCCTGAGAGAGCAGCATGGAGTGGGGGTCCTGGGAGAATACAAGATCAGGGGGAGGCTTGGGAGAGAAAGATGGGTGGGGGAGGGTTTTGAGGGGGTACAGCATGGATGGGAGGCTGAGAATACAGGATGGTGGGATGCCCGGGGGAGGATGATGGGGGAAAAAATGGGAGAGAAAAAGAGGGGAGGCTAGAGTGCAGGAGAGTGGGGAGGCCCCCGAGATATAGGATGGGGGGGAGGCCTGGAGAGTATGTGGGGGGGCACGAAGAGTAGGGGTTTTTGGGGGGAATAAAAGCAGTTTGATGGATGCCGGGAAAAATAAAGGGGGACTGGGGAGAACGGGGCTGGGGAGTGCTTTTGGGGGATATGGGGAAAGGCTGTGGAGTGCACGGGGGGATATGATGGGAGTGGAGACCTGGGGGAAAAACGGATGGGTGGGGAGTGCCCCGGGGGGGAATATAGATAGGTGGGGGAGGATCTGAAGAGAACAGGATTAATGTTAAAGGGCCCGGGGAAAAGGGTTAATGGGGAGTGAGGGGGAGATAGGAGGGGGGGACGGCCCGGAGAGTACAGGAGGGTGTAGGAGTGCCTGGGGAGTATAGGGGGGAGTGCCGGGAGAAAGGATGGTTTTAAAGGGGGAAAAAGGGGGATAAGAGGGTTTTGGGGGGGGTATAGAAGAGACAGGATGGGGGGATGCCCAAAACAAGATGGGGGGGGATGCCCCGGGAGAGATATAATGGGGGAGAGTGCCCCGACAGAAATGGGTGGAGTGCCTGGAGAATACGGATGGGTGTGGGAGATAGGATAGGTGTGAAGTGTCGGGGGGATAAAGAGGTTTTAGAAGTGCTGGGGGAGAAAAAAAGAGGGAAAAGGGAGAGATGAGAGGGGTGTGGAGGCCGGAAAGGGGAATACAAGATGGGTGGGGAGAGATAAATTGGGTAGTGCCTGGGGAGAAATTGCGAGAGATTGGAAGAGATAAAGGTGTAGGAGTCCTGAGGGAAAAAGATGGGTGTGGACCCCCCCAAGAGTACAGAAGGATGGGGTGCCCTGGGAAAACAGGGGGGCGGAAAGGCCGGAAAGGAGGCCGTGGAGTCCCGGGACAGTATATGGGTTGGGGGTTGCTGGAGAGATAGGATGGGGGGGAGGGGTGGGAGAAGGAAAATTGGGGGGGATGTTGGGAGAGATAGGATGGTGTGGAGTGCCTGGGAGAGAAGGATGGGGGGATGGATGGAGAGCAGGAGGGGTGTGAGTGCCCGGGAAAATATGATGGGGGGGGGAGGCCCGGGAGAGAAGATTTGGAGAAAGCTCTGGGGGATAGAAAGATGGGGAGGCTCTGAGAGCCAAGGGGGGTGGGATATAGGTTGGGGGTGATGTGTTGGGGGGAGAAAAAGGTGGGGAGACCTGGGAGGAAAAAGGGGGTGGGGGGCTCAAGACCATGATGGTGTGGGGGTACCCGAGTATAGGAAGGGGGGATGTTTTGGGAGAACGGGGTGGATGGGGAGAAAGGAGGGGTGGAAGTGCCCCAAAGAAGGATGGGTGGGGGGCCGGGGAAAAGATGGGGGGGGGGGGGTGTTTGGGGGAAAAGGAGGGGGGGAGTGTTTTTGGGAGAATAGGGGGGAGGGATGGGTTTTGAGAGATATAGGATGGGGGGAGGCCGGGGGGGAGAAAGGATGGATGGGGGGGGGGAAGGAGACAGGATGGGTGGGGGTGCCCAAAGCAATGGGTGGGGGAGGCCTGGAAATAGATGGGGGGGAGGCCTGAGAGAGATAGGTGGAGGGAAGGGTCTGGGAGGGGGATGGAGGGGGAGTGGTAGAAACAGGATGGGGTGGGGCCCCTGGGAGAGTTTTATGGGTGGGAGAGGGGAGAGAAAAGATGGGGGGACCTCCCCACAAGAGGGGGGTGAGTCCCGGGGAAAAGAAGGTGTGGAGAGGTGGAGAGCATGATGGGGGGAGACTCCCAAAGACAAGATGGGTGGGGGTCCCCGGGGCAGTATAGGATGGGTGTGGCAGGAAACCGATAGACGGGGTTTGGGAGTGCCTGGGGAGACAGGTTTGGGGGGGGAGGCTCGGGGGGAGACAGGATTTGTGGAGTACCCTGGGGGGAGACAGGAGGGGGGGGAGGCCGGGAGAGAATGAAGGTGTGGAGAGGTATAGGAGAGAATGATGGGTGGGAGACGCCCACAAGATGGGTGGGTGCCCGGGGGGTAGGATGGGTGGGGGATCGGGGGAAAAAATAGATGGGTGGAGTGCACGCATAGTACAGGATTTGTGGGGGAGGGGCTCGGGGGGAGACTTGGGGGGAGTCCCGGGGGAGACAGGATTGGGGGGGAGTGCACTGTCGGGGCAGGATGGTTGTGGGAGTGCCCCGGGGGAGTACAAGATGGGAGTCCCTTGCCTTTGGGGAATAGAGGGGTGGGAATGTGGGGGGTATATGATGGGTGGGGTGCCCCGGGGGAGACAGGATCGGTGTGGGGCCCGGGGAAAAGACAGAATGGCTTTTGATGCACTGGGGAGAGTACAAGAGGGGGGTGGAGGGTTTTGGGGAGAGGGGATGGATTGTGTCCCGGGAAATAAGAGGGGAAAAGGGCCCGTGACAGATAGGATGGGGGGGAGGTGGGGAGAAAAAGGGGGGGGTTTTCGGGGGAAAAAAAGGAATTGGGAGGCCCGGGGAAAAGGAGGGTGGGGGGTTTTCCAAAAAGACAGGTTTTTGGGGGGGCCCGGGGGGACAGCATGGGTGGGGGTGCCCCGGGGGAGTAAAGGATGGGTGGGGGGCCCGGGGGGACAAGAAAAAAGGGTCCCTTTTGGGGGGGAGAAAAAGGAGGTGTGGAGGCCGGGGGAGAGAGAGGATGGGTGGGAGGCCTGGGAGAGAAAAGAATGAAAAAGGGGTGCCCAGAAAAAGGGGATGACTGGGATGCCCCTGGGGGGTATAGGATTGGGTGGTAGTGCCTGGGAGAGACTGGATGGGTGTGGGGGCCCCTTGGGAGAGTATAGGATTGGGGGTGGGGCCCGGAAGGTACAGATGGCTGGGGGGGCCTGGGGGGATTGATAGGGGAAAAATGCCCAAAAAGCAGGGGGGGGGGGGAGCCTTGGGAGAGCAAAAGGGTGGTGGGGGCACCGGGGGGGCCCCAGGGAGGGGGCCCCCCTTTGGGAAGTAAAAAGGGGGGAGTCCTTGAAAATACGGGGTGGGGGGAAATTGGGGGGTTTTTTGGTGGGGGGGAGTGCCGGGGGGAAACGGGGAATGTGGAGGGTCCCCGGGGGAGGGGAGGGGTGTGGAGTCCTTTTGGGAGTACAGGAGGGGGGGAGTCCCCCGGACAGTACAGGATGGGGGGGAGGCCTGGGGAGAGGGAGTGGGAACCCGGGGGGAAATAGGAGGGGGGGGATGTTTTTGAGAACGGGGAATTTATTCCGGGAGAGTTCATGGATGGGAGGCCTGGGGAGAACAGGTTTTGGGAGTCCCCGGGAATAAATGAGGGGGGGATCCCAAGAAAAAATTTTTTTGGGATAAAATTTGGAAATCCGGAAGTGGAGGGGGAAAAAACATGGGAGTAAAAAGTGGAAGATCATAAATAATATAACTCAAAAAAGTCTTAACGAAAAGATAATAGATATTTAATGGCCCCCCCACGGGGACTGTGTGGAATGAGGAATATACCTTAAAGGGGAACATAAATAAGCCTTAAATAACTAGTAACTAAAAGACTACTCCCCTACAGTAAATACAAGTGGGTTTTTTTCTGAACCTGATCATTAGTATAACATACCTTTTGTCTCGTCATTGGAATCAACAAAATCCTGGTTCAGCCTCTACGGTGCGGAATCCAACCCGAATACTCTTGCTTGAACTTTCAGATTGATTTCTATCGGTCCACAGGATGGTCTAATTATAAAGGGCTGAGAACCATATCCGTTGGGCCACCACATCTCTACCTCACCCTGTAAAACCAAAAGCAGTATATTGTTAACTATTTTTGCAAAATTAGATCTGAATCACAGCCTTCAAGACTATGGAGTGAACACTTCTCCAGGCTGAGGGACTGACCCCTCAAATGTTGATGGACTGAGGACATCTTTTCTCATTCCTTCTGTTGGTACTTGTATACGATGAAGTAGAAATTTTTCGGAAAAATTATCCACTTCCGAGGCCATGGATCCCACAATTTACACCAGAGGTGACCCCATCCTATATATAGGATGGAGTCCACAAGTCAAATATTTGACAAGTCAAATTTGACTTGTCAATTTGATGTTTAAATTACAAGTCAAAATTTGACAAGTCAAAATTTGACAAGTCAAAATTTGAAACAAATATTTGAAATGTCAAATATTTGACTTGGTCTTACTAATCTATTTGTCTTTATTGTATATCATTTTTTATATATGTACGAATTGTAGGGAAATAAGTATGTTGAATACACCAAGCAAAGTGTATGTTAAAATTATTATTGAAAGAATTAGGGTAGGAGGAAGTAGGATTGTTGAGGAACCAGTCAGTTGCAGGATTGTAGGAACCAGTAGGTTGCAGGATTGTTGATGAACCAGTAGGTTGCAGGATTGTTAAGGAACCAGTAGGTTGCAGGATTGTTGAGGAACCAGTAGGTTGCAGGATTGTTGAGGAACCAGTAGGTTGCAGGATTGTTATAGGAACCAGTAGGTTGCAGGATTGTTGAGGAACCAGTAGGTTGCAGGATTGTTGGAGGAACCAGGTTGCAGGATTGTTGAGGAACCAGTAGGTTGCAGGATTGCTGAGGAACCAGTAGGTTGCAGGATTGTAAGGAACCAGTAGGCTGGGATTGTTGAGGAACCAGAGGTTGAGGATTGCTTGAAGAACCAGTAGGTTGCAGGATTGTTGAGGAAACCAGTAGGTTGCAGGATTGTTAAGGAACCAGTAGGTTGCAGGATTGTTGAGGAACCAGTAGGTTGCAGGATTGTTGAGGAACCAGTAGGTTGCAGGATTGTTGAGGAACCAGTAGGTTGCAGGATTGTTGAGGAACCAGTAGGTTGCAGGATAGGAAATTGGCTGTATAAACCAATTCTTAACATTGAAACATGTAACTGAACATTATTGTGATAAAGATAAGAACTTTTATCGCATTTATATATTTAGAAAAGATATTTAATAGAGAGAGATGACTCAGGAAGCAATGGAAAATGTATGAAATAGGCATAGGTTGCTAAAAGCACTAAAGTGTTTTTAGGGCTATAGTGAGCCTGAGTTTAGGCTATTTAGGGGAGAGGAAGGGATTATTTTCCAGTATAAATTTAAGACTGGGATTTTGATGTCACCATAGTTGTTCAACATTATATATGGGTTTGTAAAAGAAGTGAAGGAAGAGGAATGGGATTAAAATATAACAAACCCAATACAAAGTGGGGTAGTCACAGTTGCTTATTTGCCGATGACATGGTCCTTCTGGGAGATCCTTAGGAGAATATATAAACATTGGTAGATGAATTTTGGAGGGTATGTAAAAGAAGAATCATAAGAAAGCTCTGTGAAGATCGTATCCAAAAATCTAACAGTGAAAGACTGGAGGGAGGGAGAAGGAAGGAAGTAAATGTGTTCAGATATTAATAAGTGGACTTGTTGGCAGATGGTCAGTAAAAGATGAGATAAACTATAGAACTGACGTATGGAAGATATGTAAGTGGTGCACTAAGATATCTGTGGAGACAAAGAATCTTATCCATAAATGTACCAGAGAATAGTGGTACTAACACTGTTATATGGGTGTGAAGTGTAGGCTTTAAATATATGAATTCAAAAGATGAAATATTCAACCCACCTCATCAATAGTGAAAGTGAAGGTCAACTCGGCTTCATAATCATGTACCGTGGCACTGACAGGATGCTCTGAGGTGTAGATGAATCCCAAGGTGATCACGACGTTCCCAAAAACATTACCTGACTGAATAGCAGCATCACACAACACCTGGGAAAGAAAAATGCTTATGAAAATAAGCAATGTAAATATATATATAATAAATTTTAACCATCCTAGTTAATAAAGTAGTTTAGCAGCCAAATTGTTCTGAATTCGGTTATCGCTGGAGGTAATGTATTAGTTTCTAACACGGATTTAGCTAGTGTTTCAAGTGTAACCAAAGGCTTGTCAAAATACATTGTCTTAATCTTTCCGAAATGTTTGTCTATTAAATACTGTGAGTGGAAACCTCGCTCTCGCTCTGGATCCGCTTATAACTTGTACCACTTACACAAGGAAACCTTAAAAAACATTAAGAATCCCGTGAAGACTCATTGCCCTGATCCAGAGATCATGTTTCCTTTCAAGTTAAATTAAACACCACCTCTATATTTTTCGGCTCTAATGTTTAAAGTAATGTTAATAACGATGCTTCCTAAAGTCATGAATTTGAGTGATAGTTTAACATGCTTAGGTTTCGTAAAGCACGTATTCTATTATTTCTTCTCATTTTATTATTTACTTGCAAAGATGTATCTCTCAGTTATCTTACGGCAATTTTCCTTTGAAAAGTTTTTTTCTTGGTTTCATTCGTCATTCCATGTGACTCATTATTTCTGTAATTGCGTTTTCTTTATTCTGGTCACCAGAATTCATTCCAATATTCTCTGTTTGACAGCACCACATTTAGTGTTTAGTAAAGCGTCACCACGAAGTGGTCACTAACCCTAAAGGTGCAAGTAGGCAATCCTTAAGGCAGGAACGCCTTACAAAAATATTAATAAATTTATGTCTTTCAGAGTGACTTCGAACAACCTAAGCAATTATTGATCTTATCAATTTTTTCACAGTGGTCTATAATTCAAAGCTAAGGACCTATCTCCTACTTGGTAGATAGGCAACACATCGCCATTTTCCACATATGTCACTATACCAATTTGCAGTGATATGTTGAAAATACTAGCCAAAGGTTCACTAAGTTCCACTTACATTCCTTTAAAAGCCTTGCAAACATTTCATCAGGGCCCAGAGATTTCATAGGTATTAATCTATTAGAGAACCTTGTCACTAGTGAATTTAGTTGAGCACATTGTCACTGTCAGTGACCTGACCTGAGCAACTTTTATGTGAACCTATCTTGTCCCTAGTCTTACTCCCATATACCTGAAAGAAATTTTTGGGTTAATCCTCGAATCCTTTGAGACTAACTTCATAATCTCTTTTGGTTGTTCTTATTCCTTTTTATTTCTCTTTTAACTGACTATATCGATTTCTTAAGTGCCCTCTTTCCTTTTGATTAATCTGTTAATGCCTCTCTTTGACCTATGAGAAGCTTTAATCTACTGTTTATCCCTTTAGGATAATTTGGTTATAGTTATTAAGGTAATTCCATGATATATTGAAACTGAGTGATTTGTGATCACTTTCCCCAAGATCATCATTAACCTCAAGATTAAAATTAGTGATTCCTTGTTGACAAACACCAAGTCAAGCAGGTTGTTAACTCTTGTTGGTTCTGTTACAAACTGTTCGTGGATCGTATCAAGAAAGTCGCTAGACTCAATATTTCCTGTCAAATTACTCCATTCAGTTTGTCTAAAGTTAAAATATCCTGTTAACATAATCTTTTCGTTTCTAGATGCCTTATGAATTTCGTCCCATAGAAGTTTAATGCATTCCCTGTCAAGGTTTGGGGGCTGTAAAGCACTCCAAAGATTAGTTTTTCACGTCATTCATAACGGCTTTGATGGGTCTTGAGCCTTTTTTAGTCGTAGCATGACCCATGCTAACCTTCCTGTGGTGTAGAGAAGTACACATAGTTGACCACATCTTATTAGACCGGCATGGTACATTCTACAACGCACTTTCCTGCTAGTTTTAGCAGGTTTGTCATGGATCCAAAACCTCCGTTCTGTGAGTTGTTTACAATCGAGTCATTACGATTTTACAAGTGAATAAAAAAAATAATAATGATAAATGCACAAAAACTGTTATGTTCTAAGTTCCATTTAAGTTTCAAAGATTCATAGATCACAGTGTTAACTAACCACTCTAACTTACCTTTACAGTAATAATCCAGCTTGGCTTCAGATCAGGATCTGGCACTGTGGGCAGCGGGGAGGCAGGCACTGCTAAGAACAGCACGTCATTCACTAACAGTGTATTCCAACCAGTCAAATGCCAATCTTTCCTGTTTGATATATAATATACACTCATCTCCAGGCGATCATTTAAGAGTTTTTCAGTCGATACCTTTACTGGATTAAAAATTTTGATTCATATTTGTTTAAGCTACTTAAAATGACCAACTACGCGAATTCATAGGCTCTGAGTTGTTATATTCGTAAAAAAAAGTTCCTTCTTTTGCGTAAAATTTACCTGAGTCTGGTAAATTAACTGTCTTCATTAGAGAGTCTAATAACCAGGTTAAATGGGAGTATATTGTTATATTTTATGTATGAATTTTACATTAATATTTTCCCTTACATGATACAACCAGATAAAAGGAACGAGTTTAGAGTTGTTCTGAAAGTTATAGGTCACAAAGTGTCGGTAACGATGGAGATTAAACATTCACATATGGATCGTCCTTAACATAACATATACCCACTATGTGTTTCTGTGCGTTATACACTTCTATGCCGTCAAGAAACATCTCTCTATTTGAACTCAAGATATTTGTTTTATTGACTGTTCGATCGCTAATGTTAAGTATCATGTGATCAACCAATCCATTACTAAGGAAACTCTTATCTTACCATCCCAAGAATATTGTCATTAACTCTTCATTAAGCACAAATCAAGTAGGTACTTCTCTCTTTAACTACAAATCAAGTAGGCTTTACATAGTACTTCTCTTTAACTACAAATCAAGTAGGTACTTCTCTCTTTAACTACAAATCAAGTAGGTACTTTCTCTTTAACTACAAATCAAGTAGGTACTTATCTCTTTAACTACAAATCAAGTAGGTACTTCTCTCTTTAACTACAAATCAAGTAGGTACTTCTCTCTTTAACTACAAATCAAGTAGGTACTTCTCTCTTTAACTACAAATCAAGTAGGTACTTCTCTCTTTAACTACAAATCAAGTAGGTACTTCTCTCTTTAACTACAAATCAAGTAGGTACTTCTCTCTTTAACTACAAATCAAGTAGGTACTTCTCTCTTTAACTACAAATCAAGTAGGTACTTCTCTCTTTAACTACAAATCAAGTAGGTACTTCTCTCTTTAACTACAAATCAAGTAGGTACTTCTCTCTTAACTACAAATCAAGTAGGTACTTCTCTCTTTAACTACAAATCAAGTAGGTACTTCTCTCTTTAACTACAAATCAAGTAGGTACTTCTCTCTTTAACTACAAATCAAGTAGGTACTTCTCTCTTTAACTACAAATCAAGTAGGTACTTCTCTCTTTAACTACAAATCAAGTAGGTACTTCTCTCTTAACTACAAATCAAGTAGGTACTTCTCTCTTTAACTACAAATCAAGTAGGTACTTCTCTCTTTAACTACAAATCAAGTAGGTACTTCTTCTTTAACTACAAATCAAGTAGGTACTTCTCTCTTAACTACAAATCAAGTAGGTACTTCTCTCTTTAACTACAAATCAAGTAGGTACTTCTACTACAATCGTCTTTCAACTACAAATCAAGTAGGAACAAATCATACATCCACTCCTCTGCCCAACCACAAATCAAGCAAGTACTAAACTGTTGTATATAATGTAAGGGGTTTGTAAAAATGCTCCGTAAAAATTGTCAGCGCTTAAATGGACGTGAATTGAACGGTCAGTGGACATGTACTAAACATGTACACTGGGCGAGTTTGGCGTCACTAGCTTAAGCTATAGGTTGTTTTTGGTAAAACTTTTGTAAGTTGGCCCTAGCATTGGGCCAGGCCGTGGTATTTATGTGGCGTCTGTGTATATTGTGGGATTGCGAAAATATCTGATTTTTAGCAGCAGGCTGGAAGCAGACACTGAAGTATGGCGATCTACAGGCGCCATTAATGTATTATTCTCCTATAACCTAACTATGACTCTTGTGGATTTGGCTCTTGGTTTTACTTGTAATAATAATATGGCCTAACTTTGAACAACTTGTAAAGGTCTACTGTTGTGTTGTATATTTGTAATGGTGGGGCATATATATTGTTTTATATATGCTTATTTTATAAGTGTGAGTTTATCTGACCTTCCTGGTAATCAAACCTAAAGTATTGACAATTTATTTAACATTTTGTGTAGTTACGAAGCATGGGGCTTAGGACTGTTTATTTTATATATACTCTTAGACAAGGTATTTTATTCCCCCCTACCTGCATGTATAAGTTTAGATTAAGGTGTACATTTTAAATTTTAATGAAATTGTAAAAAAAAAATAAAAAAGTTGAATTCAAAGAAATTACTGGAAAGTATATTTCGTGATAGTTATCAAATTATTTTATTTTATTTAGTTATGTACATGCCAATTTGCCATTTTTATTTTCTTTGAAAAATTATGTCCGAATCACACAAAACTAAATTATTTTCATAGAGTATTGTAGAGAATTTCAAATAAAATAGAACCACAAAACCAAAATTAAGAAATATTAAAAACTCACTTCAGATTATTATTATTATAATAAAAAAGAAGCGCTAAACCTACTAGGGTCATACAGTACTGCAGGGCAGGGAGTGATGCAGTATCTAAGGATAGACAAGAGTGGAGAGGACAACAAAGGTTGAGTTAGGAAGGGCTGTGAGCAGTGCTAAAGGAAGGAAGTATTATCAAAGTTTATGCAATAAATTTGTTGCTGTCAAAAAGTCAAAGAGGGAGTCCCTGATGATGGATGGGATCAAGTAGAGTCGCAGGAGACGCCGTTAAATTTATCTGGTCACCTCCAGTTTCGATAAAATTAGGTCTGAATACAGTCGAAGGAGAGTTCGACTAAAAGATGAGGTAATGTGAGGTTTCTAGGATAACCGACGATCAAACAGAAGGCCGAGAAACCTGACTATCATGTTCAGGGATACGTGAGCCATACAGGTACAATGGAGTATCAAGGACGATAGAGCATCTGGTGAAAGTAATTTGGTGCATTTTAGCACTAGAAAATTTAAACCCATGAGTAGTGGCCCAATAGGAAACACAGTTGACATCATTCTGGAGAGAGACTGCTACTAGGTGACAGTCAGCGCCTGCACAAGCTATAGCAAAGTCATCAACATAGAGTGATGACCAAATATTAGATAGGAGAACAGATGCTAGATCATTTATAGCAAGGAGAAAAAGAGTGGTGCTAAGGACACATCCCTGAGGGACACCATCAGCTTGGACAAAGTCTTGGTAAAGCGAATGATTAACACGAACACGGAAATGTCTCTCAGATATGAAGTTTTTAAGGAAAAATAGGCAGATTGCCTCGGAGGCCTAAGGAGGGAGCTTAGGCCAAGATGTTATATCTCCAAGTAATGTCATATGCCTTCTGAAGATCAAAAAAGATGGCGATAACCTCATGATTACTAACAAAGGCATTGTGAACATATGTATCTAAGTAAAGTAAGGGGTCGATAGTAGAGCGGCCCTTACGAAAGCCGTATTGACTAGTGGAGACACTACTGTGTGTCTCTATATATCACATCAGACATCACTTTACCACATGTTGCATCACCTTGCAAACTGCAGTGGTAAGAGTAATGGGATGAAGTACCTGGTTTACGAAAAAGCTGAACATTGGCAGATTTCCACAGCTGGGGAAGAATTCCTTGCGACCAAATAAAATTAAAAAGACGTAAGAGGGCTGCAAGGGCTGACGGTTGTAAATGTTGAAGCAAACGAATATTAATGCCGTCAGACCCAGCTGCCGTCAGACCCAGCTGCCGATGATCGGCAACTGGAAAGTGTTGACTCTAGTTCTGGAAGTTTAAAAGACACATTATAAGACTTCTCTGCTAGAAGAAAAGTCTAAGGGCTCTAACTCTCTGACAGACTTGGAGGAAACAAATGAGGGCATAGATGGAGCCCTGACAGATACGGAGAAGGTGAGTTCCAATTTCTGTGGCACTTCAAGAGGGTTTGCAATGGTGACACCTGCAAACCTAAGAATGGGAGCTGTGTCGGGAGAGTATTTCCCACTCAGTTTCCATACATTTTGCCAGACTGCACTCATAGAGGAAGCCGAAGTGATGGTAGAAACATAATCCCACCAACAAGTGCACCTAGTTTCATGGATGACACGGCAGGCGACTGCTCTCGCCTGCTTAAAATCAAGAAGTCGCTTTGTGGTCCTATTGTAACGATATTTGTCCCATGCAGCAAGTTTCAAACATACTGCTTGAGTACAAGCACGAAACCACCAAGGCACACATTTCTGAGAGTGACTGGTCGAGTTTTGACGTATAGAATGCGAAGCTGCGGTTAAAACTGAGGTCAAAAATAGGTGTAAAAGCTCATCAGTAGAAGACGAAGATGGGTCCTCACTAAAAAAGTTGGACGTAGTACCAGTCCCAATTTGCTCGTTCAAATTGCCAACGTGGGCTTTGAAGAGGTCTAGAGTACGAATGGGAAGGAGGATAGGAAAATGATCACTGTCATGTAAATGTGGAAACACAGACCAGGTAAATTCAAGTGCAGTTGATGAGGAGCAAACTGAGAGAGACTGAGTGCGGGGGTCAAAATGGGTGGGAGTACCCATATTTTAAATATGTAGGGGAAGAGAAGTGAGAAGAGCCTCTAACCGATCGCCGTGAGAGTCACAATGAGACCCATCCCCCTCCCAGAGGAAATTGTGAGCATTAAAATAACCTAATAACAGAAGAGGTATCGGTAAAGAAGAAACCAGAAATGCAACATCTGGGACTGATAATGCTCGAGAAGGAGAGAGGTACAAAGAACAGACCATATACCACTTGTTCAAGTAGATGCGGGCTGCAGTGTAATGCAGCAAAGTATGAACAAAGATCAGATGGTATGGTATACCTGTTCGCACAAGGAGTGCACTTTATTAAAAGTTCCATCGGGAAAAGGATTCGATGAATGCAATCAAATATAGCCCGAGACAGGATGGATAACCAGAAGAGCGCAATTTATGTTCCAGTAAACAGAAAGAAACAGAGGAAAACTGGGAGAGCAACACCTGAAGCTCACCCCGATTACCCCTGAGGCCTCGAATATTCCACTGTAAAAAAAGTCATGATTTACGAAGAAAAGTATACTGGTAACATAAAGCAGTAGGTGTCTATGGACTAGGAGGGTTAGTAAAATCTACATGAGGAGGTAGCAGAAGACTAGTAAGCAGCGAAGGACTGGAACACTGCAAAGAAATGAATCGTTTAAATGATTTAGGAAGAGTAGTGATGGAGGTGGATCAGCGTCCATCAATGGTTTTGTCTTCTCAGTATATTCGGAGATAGTTTCAAGCGCTTCGGAGGACAAGGAAGTTGCAGATAGTTCAACATTAGAGACAGAAGGAGTAGGGTTAGTAAAGATTGGAGAGACGATGGAAGTTACCAAAGAGGAGGAGGAGGAGAGATTAGGGTCAACTTGGGAAGGGACACGAGAGGAAGAAACTTGAGAGGGGACAGAAGAGAAGGAAAATGTACGAGTGGGAGGATGAACCTCCACACCCGTAACAAATAAAGGATAGTAGCACAGAGACTAGAATGGATAAATGGAAAGAAGTGAAGGAGGGTTAAAAGAGATTTGAACTTTGGGGAAGATTTGGACTTTGGAGAAGTAGAGAGGTGAAGGTCTTGTAGACATAGATACATTCGAACGTGAAGACGACTCAAGGGCAGTTTGAGGCGAAGAGGTAGGGACCTCGGAGGACAAGGCTGCAAAAGATTTAGAAACGGAGGTCTTGGAGCTCGAGTTGCTCCTTTATGTCAGCATCACATGACCAGAAATCACATTGAACAATCATTTGATGCAGAACTACTATACCATAGCAAGAATTGAGAGAAATGTGTTTTCAAATAGTGACAGGAATATTGTCTATGGAGGTAAGAAGGGAAAGACTGAGCTTGGCCATTATTGCGTACCGTGACGATGCATGCACCACTCAGAAGAGTATGAAATGAAATATTTTGACCAACATGGCGCAGGAGTGCCTTGCTGATACTATGGTCAGAAAGATAGTCAGTGGGGGGTTTTCGGTTGCAAGGTGAAAAGCTTAGTCCATCGTGTACTTTGAAATGTAGTGTGTAAGAAGAGGGAGTATCGTGCTGGCCTTTTCTGGGAAGAGTGAAGGTAATCCTACCAGTGTCGTCTGTTAATGGTCGTGGCCGTTTAGGTGTGGGACCAAGGTGGTCTGTCCTGAGATAGGTGGATGATTTCTGTACTTGACTGAAGAAGTCCCGTGTGTAGGAGAAACGAGACGAATGGTTTTGGGACCTGACGAGCTGTTGGAGTGTGAGCAGGGTAATATTTAGTGAAGGGATTCAGGAAACCGGTTATTACAGATTTAGCCGGACTTGAGTCCTGGAAATGGGAAGTACAATGCCTGCACTTTAAAGGAGGTCTGGGATAGTGACAGCTGGGAGGGGCTTATTCTCAGCTGTGTATCTGACGCCTCTGCAAAGACAGTGATTATTGAGTGTGGTGAAAGTGTTGAATGATGATGAAAGTATTTTCTTTTTTGGGGTTTTCTTTCTTTTGATACCTGCATCGGTGAAAATATATATATATATATATATATATATATATATATATATATATATATATATATATATATATATATATATATATATATATATATATATATATATATATATATATATATATATATATATATCGGGACAACCACTTTTAAAAAAATAGAGAATTCCAACCCTTTTTGACTACTACTTTCCCCCAAGGAACTATAACAGCAAACATTAAAAAGAAGGCTTATAAAAGGGGGGAGACTACACCTCACAGTCAATCACACTAAAAAAGACAAAATTCACAGTAGCGTAACATCTCCCCGACCTGTGAAAGGAACATAAGAAAGGACCTGAAACTTTTCCCCCAAAAATTAAAATTAGTCCCAAATTTTTCATTAAATTCTTCCCAAATTTTATTAATTATAAATGAACCCAAATTTTTATAATCCAAAAAAAATAAATTTATATTATTTTAAAAAATGCTTTTTAAAAACATGATTCTATTTTATTCCCCTTTAACCATGGACTTGCTTGATACAACCTTCTCCCGCATTTTGAAAATCAATTGGGTGGTTAAAATCTTCAAATGGGTAAATAAAACATTAGAATCTTTTCCAGTTCTAATGCTTTTTAAAGTTGTTTTAATCTTAGTTCAAGATTTTTTCCCGTTTGACCATAATAAACTTTTTTCGCATTTTTTAAGGGAATCTTATAACACATCCGTCAGCATTTTAAATTTTTTTTTCAAAAGTCTTTTACATAAGATTTTAAATACAATTTTTTATTTTAAAAAATTTTAAGAAAGGAAGGCATATCAAAAAAGTTTTCATGGTAAGGGAGAACCCAAAATTTTTTTGGTTGAATAAGGTTATTGCCCCTTTTTTGGATTTTAAAAAGTTTTCCCCAGCTTTTTAAAAGATTTTTTCAATTATGTTTCTTTGGGGATTTTTAAACATTAGCTATTTATAAAATTTTTGAGATTTCTTCATCTATGAACTCTGGACTACAAATACGTAAAGCCCCCAAAAAAAATTGAAGAAAAAAACCCAAAAACTTTAACTCATCTTGAAGGGAAATAATAGTGTACATAGGAACAATTATTTGTAGGTTTTTTTTAAAAATTTTTAAAATTTTAAAAACAATGTTACCCCTTTAAAAATAAAAACATCTAGGAAGGGGGTGAGTTTTTACTTCGGGGAAATTTAACAGTAAAATTTTTAGAATGAGCTGCTATTTTAAATTTAAAAAAAGGGAAAAAATTTATATCTACTTCTTAGGATAAGGCACAAAAAATCATCAAATATCTATACCCCCCTTTGCGGAGAAGAGCGGCGGCTGGGACAAGTCGCCATGGTTTGGTGTTGGTGTAAATAGGGGGGGGTGTTTTTTGGGGAATTGAGACCATTGGTTATTTTATTGATATTATAATCTCACGATTCTCCTTTAAGGCCCAAGTGTGTTCCGTTTTTTGGGAGAGTACATATAACTTTTTAACTGTAGGCTAAGTAGCCGGCGGGAAAAAGGGGGGGAGGGGGGTGCCATAAAGCCTCCCTGTTTATATATTTTGATTTACTCACTAGTAGCAGTGTCCAATGTTATTTCGTAAAGGTGAATTGGTGTGTGATTTTGGTATGTAGAAAAAGTATGTTGTATGTTGTATATGAAAGTTTACTATTAATATATATATTTTTTTTTTTTATTTTTTTGTGTCCTTCCTCGTAATACATTGACCATTTAAATCTATGCTGTATAATTTATGTGAAGGTAAAAGTTTTTGGGGAAAGAGGCAAGAGCCTGGAGAGAAAGACAAGAGACGCACGTGTGTAGGAAAGCCACCCCCAAAACCCGGGTTTGGGGGAATGCTGGCCCCCGCCCCAGCTAAAGGAAGCTTCATTTTGGGGATGTGGTTGGCATGGCACACCCCCCTTGTAAGCAGGATCCACACACTTGGGGGAACCACGTAGTCGGCAGCCTGAGCCTCGTACTGCCTCGCTGCATACTCCACAGGAGCCCTTCCAAACTCTACTTGCAGTCTGTTATCCTCAGACTCCTTAAAAACATTAAACAATGCTTAGATACAGTTATCAATACAGAAAATTATTTGAAGGAATTTTTAATGTATGTACTTAAAACTCGGGTAATTTGGGATCGTAAATATTGTGAACTTTTTTCCCCTCGACCTGAAAAATTTTGTAAATGAGCCCGGGATTATGAAACGATGGATGATATAAACATAATTTTAATTACGATGATGTTTTAGCTTTAAGATTCTAAATAATATTCAGTGATGAAAAAAATTTTGGGGGATAATTCAATATAAAAACTCTTTCAAAATTTTCCTTATTTCTTCAATAATATATATATATATATATATATATATATATATATATATATATATATATATATAAAAAGATAGATAGATATAAAAAAGGGGGTACTACCTCGGGGAAAGTTTTGGGGGGCCTCATCCTCAGGAAAAAAATAAAATTGCTTTAAAAAACTCAAAGCTCCCTGAAGCTTTTTTAAAAAATATAATGTCGTGCCGAATGGTAAAACTTGCTATTTTGGCTTAAACAGAATTTTCCAAAATTTTCCCAGAAATCATTCTGAACCCCAACAAAAAAAAATTTTTTATTGTGATTGTTTATTAAATTATTGTAAACTTATCTACAAATTTTATTTGGGGTTAGGCTAAATTAAATTGTGCTTATTATAATAAGGTTAGGTAAGTTTTCTAATGTTCTTCTGGTACAAAATTTTTAAATTTTTTTCATTAACTGATCACGTAATCTTGTGTACCTGTCAATGTATGGTACTGTAACAGTTAAAGGGTTTATTCCATTAGACGCATGATTTTTTGGGGGCACAGACACAGGTGGGCGTCACCAATCATCATGCAACCACCGGGAAATGAGCAACCTGTGATTTTGTATAGCATTGTTGTTTATGATTGTGTACAATTTACTCTTTCAAAAAAGTTTTAGATATATAACCCATAATTTGGTTTTTGGGGTTTTTCCCTTAGTTTCAAAAAAGATTCAATTATTTTTTTTTTTGACAGAACTGTTGGGTACAATAATCGGGGGACAGCCCCCCCGGGGGGTGATTAAGGGAAATAACAGGGGTTTAAAAACAGCATTTTGACCCCTCCCCCGTCATGATTGAATTTTTTTATTGGGGTTTCGGGTTTTCCCGAAGTTTCCCTTTTTTGCCCCAAAATTTTTAGAGGACACTAGTACATGGGTTTTTGAAAAACCCCCCCAACTTTTTTGGGGGGGTTTTGGGGGGGGTGTTTTTTTCTAAAAACCCTTTTTTTTCCCCCGCCAGTTTTTTTGAAAAATTTTTTATTGATTTTTTTAAGTTAGGGGCAAACCGGGTTTCCCCCTTTTTGGAAAAAAAGTAATTTTTTTTCCCCAGACTTTTGGTTCAGTCCTGTAGAAAGTTTTTTGCTGACATTTTGCCTTCTCGACAAAATCCCTGGGATATCTCAGTTTTGTTATTTGAATATCTTGTGATTTCTCTTCTAGGTACTCGGGACGGCGATGCGCAAGGCTCTGAAAACATTGTGAAAAACCCACTCCTTTTTTTAGATTCATGTTTGGGAATAAGTAAATGTTGACGACACTTGGGGTCTCATACAACACCGGATTAAAAAAACCCCAGGTTGGTCAGGCTCATAACTATTTTGTTTTGATTATATTTATAGGGAAAAAATCAGACAGAACACCGAATGCAATCATACTTGGAAGTTAAATAATCTCTAGCACAGGGGTTGGACCACCTTTAACCCCGGGGGTTTTTTATGAACCAGCCCGGGAAAAAAAAGTGACTAACAGGCACCTGGGGTTTTGGGTTAAGCTTTGGGCCCCCAACTAATGATTTAATTATGAAAAATTTAAAATTTTTTATGTAAAAAAAGCGACGACACCTGATACATTTAATATACAAAGGTATGGATGGGCCATTACCCAGCCGGTGCTTTTTCAACGCCCTTTTAAAATTTAAAAAGCTTATAAAGACCATTTAAAACAGATTCCCCTCAAAAACCGAATAAACATAATTAATCATGACGGGAAAGGGAGTCGATCGCTATCTTTAACCATGTTGCTCCTGTAATCACCCACCGGGGGGGCCCCCAAATTGACCCAACGTTCTGTCATAGAAAAAAAATAATTGAATCTCTATTTTTAAACATGACAGGAATACCGTATTTACTCAAATTATGGGTTATACAACTCGATAACTATTTATTAAGTCTAAAGTAATGACAATCTTAAAAAACTTATAAATCCGGTTGCTTTTTATGCCAGGTTTTATATGGTTGGTGGCGCCCCCTTTTTCCTGTCTTCTGTCGTGAATGGTTATATAACGCGTTTAGCTTTTTCTGTATCATACATTGACGGTACACAAAATTACATGATAAAATAATATGGGGTTAAAATATATTAAGAAAAAATTTTTGGGGGGTGGGAAAAATTATCGGAATTGAGAAGATTAATTTAAACATATTAATCTATACTGAGAAAACTGCTAGACAATATTTAGGGAAAATATGAAGAGAATTTTGGGACCCCCGGGCATTCAGTACCCCCGATCAGGGCATTTAAATTGACAAAAACCCTTCATTTTTTTTTTTTTTTATTTTTAAAAAAGGGGGAAAAAAATCTGTTGTATATTATCCACGGGGAAAAGGGTTTTTTCAAAAATGATTTGTTCTGCGGGGAAAAAACCCCCTCACCCCATATGGGGGGTGGGGAGGGGTGATGGGGGGGCACCCAAAAACCCCCGGTTCACATTCTGAGAGGCGCGGCGGGAAAAGTCTGCGCTCTCTGGGGCTTCCCCCTTTTTTCCTTCAGTTGTTGCCTTGAAAATTTTCAAACCCCGATGACGCACTGAAAACTTGAGTAAAAATTTCCACCCCCCCTCTTCGTTAAATCGCCTGTCTGCGACTGTTTTCATATATATATATATATATATATATATATATATATATATATATATATATATATATATATATAAAAAACACTTTTTTTTTTTATTTTTTAAAACATCGGGCCCATTCCCACCAAAGGGAGGGGGGGAAAAAAAAAAAACTTTCATCATCATTCACTCCATCATTTTTCTTGCCAGAGGGGGGGCTTGAAATACAGTTATAAAACTGCAGCATTCACCCCCCCCCTTTAGGGGGCAAAACACGGGGTTTTTCCCCTCCCCAGGACCCCCAAATCCGGCCTCCCCGGGTTTCCCCCGAATCCCCTTTTAAAAATTCCCCTCACATTCCCAAAAGCACGTCAAGTATTAAAAAACCCTTTGTCTCCTTTTCCCCCCTACCCCAAAAACGCTCAACCCCATTTTGGGGGGAAATCCAACCCCCCGCAAAAAAACCTCCTTTACCCCCCCCCCAGCCTTTTCCCGGGCCCGGGGGCCCCCCCCCTTTCCCCCTTTACTAAGTTTAAAAAACTCCCAAAATCTTCCTCTCGTTCCATTCTTCTACATGCCCCAACCACCCCCCAAAAACCCCCCCCTCAGCTCCCCTGGATAATAGTTTTGGTAACCCCCACCTCCCCAAAATTTCCCAAACCCAAAAATTTTCCCATTATATTCACACCACACATTGACCTCAAAAAACATCCCCCCTTCCCCCACCCTTTTTCCCCGTTGCAACATTCATCCCCCATGCTTCACCCCCATATAAGAGTGTTGGGAAAACCCAAACTCTCATACATTCCCTCTTTACTTCCAGGGAAAAAAACTTTGTCTCCACAGACCCCAAGGGGCTCCACTCCCCCCCTTTTTCCCCCCACCCCAAATTTTATGATTCACCTCATCCTTCTAAACCCATCTTTTTTAATGTCCACCCCAAATACCCAATACATTCACCTCCCCCATACTTCCCCCCCAAACCCAAAAATTTTCCCAATTTTTTGTCACCTAAACTTTTTTTTATCCTCATCACCTTACTTTTTCCCCATTTTCCCTTTTTAATTTTTTTCCCAAAACACCCTCCCAAAAAATTTACCCCCAAACCCCTCCTTCTCTTCAAAATCTCCCAAAAAAACCCGTGCCCCTAAAAAAAAAGCAACTGTGACAACTCCCCCTTTTTTATTTGTTTCCCTTTTTTAAAAACCCCCCTTTTTTTCCCCAAAACCCCCCGATTACTTCTCTTACAACCCCATCTATAAATATTTTGAACAACCACGGTGACATCAAAATCCTTGTCTAAGGCCCCCTTTTCTGGGAAATAGCCCCCCCCCCCCTACACACTCTAACCTAAACCCCCACTATCCTCATAAAACTTTCAAACCCTTTTTCATTTTTTTGTAAACACTTGGTCTACACCCCCCTACCTATCCCCCCCTTGTTCATTTATCCTGCTTTCGTCTTACTTTTAAATTTTTTTCAATAATAACTCTCCATACCTTTACCAGGTACCTAACAGACTTTTCCCCCCTAAATTTTTGCACTCTTTTTGCCCCTTTTGCCTTTTAAAAGGAACAATACCCCTTCCCCCCAACCCCTAGGTACCTTCCCTTTCCATACATTTTTAAAAAAAAAAGCACCAACCACCCAAAACTATATCCCAACCTGTTTTAACTTTCTACCTTTACCCATTTCCCCAGCTCCTTCCCCTTTCTTTCCCACTGCCTCACGAATTTCCCCCCACACTCACAACTGGCCTTCCCCTTACAAGATGTTATTCCTCTTTCCCTAAAACGAAATCACAGCTTCCCTGTTTTCATAACATTTAACAACCCAAAATTTCCATCCATCTTCCCGATACCTCTAACTCCTCCATTTAATAACTCTCCTTTTTTTAACTGTCAAATCCATTTATTCCTAGGCTTCCCAACTTATTAATCTCACTCCAAAACTTTTTTCTTATTTTCAACAAAATTTTTGATAACATCTCACCCACTCTCTCATTTGCTCTCTTTTTACATTGCTTGACCACTCTCTTAACCTCTCTTTTTTTCTTCATATACTCTTCCCCCTTGCATCACTTCTACTTTGTAAAAACCTCTCATATGCTATTTTCTCCCTTACTACTCTTTTACATCATCATTCCACCAATCGCTCTTCTTCCCCCCCGCACCCACTTTCCTGTAACCACAAACTTCTGCTGAACACTCTAACACTACATTCTTTAACCTTCTCCATACATTTTCGACCCCATTGCCTCACTCTCACTAGCCCATCTATCCTCCAATAGTTGTTTATATCTTACCCTAACTGCCTCCTCTTTAGTATATAAACCTTCACCTCTCTCTTACTTACTGCTTCTATTTTCCTTGTATCCCATCTCCCTTTTTACTCCCACTTTAGCTACAACTAAAAATGATCTGATATATCTGTGGCCCCTCTATAAACATGTACATACTGAAGTCTACTCAACAGTCTTTTATCTCCCAATACGTAGCCCAACAAACTATTGTCATTACCCCCTTTACATCATATCTTGCATATTATTTATCCTTTTTTTCTTAAAATACGTATTACCTATAACTAAACCCCCTTTCTATACAAAGTTCAATCAAAGGGCTCCCATTATTATTTACACTGACCCAAACTTACCTACAACACCCTCTCTACATGTTTTTTCCCACTTTAGCATTTAGGTCCCCTACCACAATTACTCCCTCACTTGGTTCAAAAGTTCCTATACATTCGCTTAACATCTCCCAAAATCTCTCTCTCTCCTCTACACTCCTCTCTTGTCCAGGTGCATACACGCTTATTATGACCCACTTTTCGCATTCGACCCTTATTTTAACCATATAATCCTTGAATTTACACATTTACATTCCCTCTTCTCCTTCCATAACTGGTCCTTCAACATTATTGCTACCCCTTCCTTAGCTCTAACTCCTCAGATACTCCTGACTTAATCCCATTTATTTCTCCCACTGAAACTCGCCTACCCCCTTCAGCTTTGTTTCGCTTAGGGCCAGGACATCCAACTTCTTTTCATTCATAACATCAGCAATCATCTCTTTCTTATCATCCGCACTACATCCCGCACATTCAAACATCCCAGTTTTATAAAGCTTTTCTTATTCGTTTTTTTAGTAAATGTGTACAGGAGAAGGGGTTACTAGCCCATTGCTCCCGGCATTTTAGTCGCCTTATACGACACGCATGGCAAGGGGAAGAATTCTTTTCCACTTC
This sequence comes from Cherax destructor, assembly GCA_009830355.1. Lineage (NCBI taxonomy): Eukaryota > Metazoa > Arthropoda > Malacostraca > Decapoda > Parastacidae > Cherax > Cherax destructor. The sequence continues at coordinate 71,707 of WNWK01004376.1, read as the reverse complement.
CCCATGGACAATAGAGGAAATAAAGAAGAACAAGAGCTATTAAGAAAAAAAAGAAAAAAAATAGATGTGTGTATGTATATATATGCATGTGCATGCCTGTGTAGTGTGACCTACATGTAAGTAGAAGTAGCTAGATATACCTGTTATCCAGCGTATTTATATATATATATATATATATATATATATATATATATATATATATATATATAATATATATATATATATATATATATATATATATATATATATATATATATATATATATATATATATATAAGAGAAAGAAACTTCGGTCCAAGTCGACTGAAACGTCGTCATAAGTTTCTTTCTCTTATGTGTGGGTTATTTGTGTATTTTTGGGCCTTTTCAGTCTTCGTGTGTGTGTGTGTGTGTGTGTGTATGTGTGTGTGTGTGTGTGTGTGTGTGTGTGTGTGTGTGTGTGTGTGTGTGTGTTTTTATAAAAATAGATATATACAAAATCAATGTGTACCTTAAGTATCTGTTTAACATCATAGACATATCTGACGAACATGTTATCAGAGGTGCCCACCACCTGGTCATTGACCAGCACCCGTGCCACTGTGTCCAGTCCCTCGAAGATGAGTGCCACACGCTCGTGCCCCAGCAACGCTGCATCACCTGCATCACAACACAACTTCTTTTCAGCTATATGTTTAAAGCTATATTGATAAAACTTTAAGGCAAATAATAAAAATTCATAAAGTTGCAGCTGTAAATACAAAAACATTTAAACCGTACTGTAAACTTTTAGAGTTGAATAATTAGCTGGAAAAAATAAAATATGTAAAGTAAATATATCTAAAATATATATATATATATATATATATATATATATATATATATATATATATATATATATATATATATAGTTCCTTGATAATGTGAGTAGTCACGAAAGCGCTTGGAATTCTTCTATTTTTCATAGTGGAATAAGAATCTTTCCTCCGTAAGCTATGCGTGTTGTAAAAGTCAACTAAAATGCCGGGAACAATGGGCTAGTAACCCCTTTTCCTGTATAGCTTACTAAAAACAAAAGAAGAAAACCGTCAAAGTGGGATGTTTGAATGTGGGTGGATGTTGTGTGAATGATAAGAAAGAGATGATTGTAGATGTTATGAATGAAAAGAAGCTGGATGTCCTGGCTTTAAGTGAGACAAAGCTGAAGGGGTAGGAGAGTTTCATTGGGGAGAAAAATGGGATTAGGTCAGGGGTTTTAAATAGAGTTAGAGCTAAAGAAGGAGTGGCAATAATGTTGAATAATCAGTTATGGCAGGTAAAGAGGGAGTATAAATGTATAAATTCAAGGATTATGTGGAGTAAAATAAAGGTTGGATGTGAAAAGTGGGTTATAGTAAGTGTTTATGCACCTGGAGAAGAGACAAGTGTAGAGGAGAGAGAGATTTTGGGAAATGTTGAGTGAGTGTGTGGGAGTTTTGAACCAAGTGAGAGAGTAATTGTAGTTGGGGATCTTAATGCTAAAGTGGGTAAAAATGTTGTGGAGGGAGTAGTAGGTAAATTTGGGGAGCCAGGGTAAATGTAAATGGGGAACCATTAATTGAGCTATGTGTAGAAAGAGGTTTGGTAATAAGTAATACATATTTTATGAAAAGAGGATAAATAAATATACAAGGTATGATATAGCACGTAAGGAAAGTAGTTTGTTGGATTATGTATTGGTGGATAAAAGGTTGATGGGTAGGCTTCAGGATGTACATGTTTATAGAGGGGCAACGGATATATTGGATCATTATTTGGTTGTAGCTACAGTTAGAGTAAAGGTAGATGGGACAAAAGAAAATGGCAACAGCAAGTAAGAGAGAGGTAAAAGTGTATAAACTAAGGGAGGAGGAAGTTAGGTGAGATATAAGCAACTATTGGCAGAAAGGTGGGCTAGTGCAAGTATGAGTAGTGGGGGTTGAAGAGAGTTGGGATAGTTTTAAAAATGCAGTATTAGAATGTGGGGCAGAAGTTTGTGGTTATAGGAGGGTGGGTGCAGGAGGAAAGAGGAGTGAGTGGTGGAATGAAGAAGTAAAGGGTGTGATAAAAGAGAAAAAGGTAGCTTATGAGAGGTTTTTACAAAACAGAAGTGTTAATAGAAGAGCAGAGTATTCCTCCTTGCACTATACACGAAATCACAGCTTCCCTGTCTTCATCAACATTTAACAAATCCTCAAAATATTCTCTCCATCTTCCCGATACCTCTAACTCTCCATTTAATAACTCTCCTCTCCTATTTTTAACTGTCAAATCCATTTGTTCCCTAGGCTTCCTCATATGGAGAGTAAAAGAAAGGTGAAGAGAGTGGTGAGAGAGTGCAAAAGAAGAGCGGATGAAAGAACGGGAGAGGCTCTGTCAAGAAATTTTGCTGAAAACAAGAAAACATTTTGGAGTGAGATAAACAAGGTAAGAAAGCCTAGGGAACGAATGAATTTGTCAGTTAAAAACAGAGTAGGGGACGTAGTAGATGGGGAGCTGGAGGTATTGGGTAGATGGCGGGAATATTTTGAGGAACTTTTAAATGTCGATGAAAAAAGGGAGGCGGTAATTTCATGTACTGGCCAGGGAGGTACAACATCGTTTAGGAGTGAAGAAGAGCAGGATGTGAGTGTGGGGAGGTGCGTGAGGCACACGTAGAATGAAAGGGGTAAAGCAGCTGGAACTGACGGGATCATGACAGAAATGTTAAAAGCAGGGGCGGATATAGTGCTGGAGTGGTTGGTATTTTGTTTAATAAATGTATGAAAGAGGGAAGGTACCTAGGGATTGGCAGAGAGCATGTATAGTTTCTTTATATAAAGGGAAGGGGGATAAAAGAGAGTGTAAAAATTATAGGGGAATAAGTTTACTGAGTATACCAGGTAAAGTGTATGGCAGGGTTATTATTGAAAGAATTAGAGGTAAGACAGAGAGTAGGATTGCAGATGAGCAAGGAGGCTTTAGAGTGGGTAGGGGGTGTGTAGATCAAGTGTTTACAGTGAAGCATATATGTGAACAGTATTTGGATAATGGTAGAGAAGTTTTCATTGCATTTATGGATTTAGAAAAGGCATATGATAGAGTGGATAGGGGAGCAATGTGGCAAATGTTGCAAGTGTATGGAATAGGTAGTAAGTTACTGAAGGCTGTAAAGAGTTTTATGAGGATAGTGAGGCTCAGGTTAGAGTGTGTAGGAGAGAGGAGATTACTTCCCGGTAAAAGTAGGTCTTAGACAGGATGTGTAATGTCACCATGGTTGTTTAATATATTTATAGATGGGGTTGTAAATGAAGTAAATGCTAGGGTGTTGGAAGAGGGTGGGATTAAATTATGGGGAATTAAATGCAAAATGGGAGTTGACAGTTACTTTTGCTGATGATACTGTGCTTATGGGAGATTCTAAAGAAAAGTTGCAAAGGTTAGTGGACGAGTTTGGGAGAGGTAAAGGTAGAAAGTTGAAAGTGAACATAGATAAGAGTAAGGTGCTGAGGGTATCAAACGATTTAAATAAAGAAAAATTGATATCACATTGGAGAGAGGGATTATGGAAGAAGTAAATGTTTTCAGATATTTTGGAGTTGACGTGTCAGCAGATGGGTTTATGAAGGATGAGGTTAACCATGGAATTGATGAAGGAAAAAGGTGAGTGGTGCGTTGAGGTATCTGTGGAGACAAAAAACGTTATCCATGGAGGCAAAGAAGGGAATGTACGAAAGTATAGTGGTACCAACACTCTTATATAGGTGTGAAGCATGGGTTGCAAATGCTGCAGCGAGGAGGAGGCTGGAGGCAGTGGAGATGTCCTGTCTAAGGGCAATGTGTGTGTAAATATTATGCAGAAAATTCGGAATGTGGAAATTAGGAGAAGGTGTGGAGTTACTAAAAGTATTTGTCAGAGGGCTGAAGAGGGGTTATTGAGGTGGTTTGGTCATTTAGAGAGAATGGATCAAAGTAGAATGACTTGGAGAGCGTATAAATCTGTAGGGGAAGGAAGGCGGGGTAGGGGTCGTCCTAGAAAAGGTTGGAGGGAAGGGGTAAAGGAGGTATTGTGGTCGAGGGGCTTGGACTTCCAGCAAGCATGTGTGAGCGTGTTAGATAGGAGTGAATGGAGACGAATGGTTTTGGGACCTGACGAGCTGTTGGAGTGTGAGCAGGGTAACATTTTGTGAAGGGATTCAGGAAACCAGTTAATTGATTTAGTTGGACTTGAGTCCTGGAAATGGGAAGTACAATGCTTGCACTTTAAAGGAGGGGTCTGGGATAGTGACAGCTGGGAGGACTATTCTCAGCTGTCGTATCTGACGCCTCTGCAAAGACAGTGATTATGTATGAGTGTGGTGAAAGTGTTGAATGATGATGAAAGTATTTTCTTTTGGGGATTTTCTTTCTTTTGGGTCACCCTGCCTCGGTGGAGACGGCCGACTTGTTGGAAAAAAAAAAAAAAAAAAAATGTATATATATATATATATATATATATATATATATATATATATATATATATTTAACACATCGGCCGTTTCCCACCAAGGCAGGGTGGCCCGAAAAGAAAAACTTTCATCATCATTCACTCCATCACTGTCTTGCCAGAGGTATGCTTACACTACAGTTATGAAACTGTACTTCCCATCTCCAGGACTCAAGTCCAGCCCGCCGAATAGGTAAAACTTGCGATTTTGGCTTGACGCTCTAACCCACAGGACCACGCGTGGTCCTGTGGGTTAGAGCGTCATGTGTTTTCGCTCACCATGAGGCTGGCCAAAGCAGCATGGGTTCGAATCCTTGGCTAGTCGCAGTGTTGTTATATGTATGTGTGTGTGTGTGTTGAAATGGATTGACTCAGCTGCCAGTTAGTAAAACGTTTCCAAATAGAATATGTTGTGTAGCATTGGAGAATGTACTAAAAGGGATAACTAAATTAATTCACTGAATAAGTTTTATTGAAAATAAAATTTAGAGTTCGGAATCTGCACTCCTAAGAGGTAGAATGAGGCGAGAATAATCGAAGTACAATATGGAAGACAAATATATATAAATAGGGATCTGATACTACCTAATCCATAAAGAACTCAAGATAAAATCTTTACGGTTGTTAAATGCAGATTTAGATAGTATATAGACATTTATTGACTTAGCAACCGAGTTGAAGGTTAGTGAGACCATTTGCCAAGAAAAGTCATGGAAGGTAACACCTTGAGTAACATTTAAAAAAAAAATTGAACATATATATTGGTGGATCTGCCTAACATTAGTCAATGCTCCTCTGTTCATATGCTCTTGAGCTGAGTCAAAATATCCACATGCTCCTTATAGTGGTTCATAATGAGAGTAAAACCCGCGTCCGAAAGTTTTTCAGATTTCTCCTGTCAAGCAAAACACCATGGCAACCCACCTACCTTTTACAACAGTAGAGTAGGTCCAGTTTTCTTCAGCGACCCAGCGGTAGTCGAGGTCATTGTAGCGGTAGTAGAGGTCACCTCCGGTGAGAACGTCAGCCAGGAGCAAGTCGGAGTACACCCCACCAGGTACTGTCCCGCTCACCTCCACCGCTGTACAATACAAAACGTCTCATTACTACGAAATATGGCTTGAACACAGTGATGAGTGGCTATCATTATCACAAGGTGATTATTATTATAATAATAATTATAATAATAATATGAAGCGACAAATTCTTAAATGAAGAAGTTATTCTTATATCGGGGAGACAAATGTGCTGAATATCGTGTTGTAGTCAGTGGTGTAACTCGAACCTAGTTAACACTGACACTGTGAGAGATGATAGTGTATTACCCAAGCCTGAGAATCTTAGTTCAATTATAAGTTTATGAATATATTTCAAATATTGTGCTTGGCACAGTTTTTCCGAGACCAGACAAATTTTTTTTTCACCAACGTAAAATGGGTTTGTGAAAAACTTTTTACAACAAGAGATGTCTAAACAATTAAATTCTATTTACTCCCATCAAGTCATTGTAGTTATGTATTTTCTAAGTAATACACTGCAAGTAAAAAAGATTCTGTTCACAGATGCGATCTAACAAAAGTGCTATTCAAACTTGTGCCTTGGTTATTTACTTTTGTTCTTGAAAAAGTTCTAGTTTACTGCAGGTTAGAAAAGAGTGATTGAATCGGCTCACAATAATAACTTTTATATCTTTCTATCCCAGAATACAATCATGGATAACCATTGGAAGTGTGTATAGAAAACATGGCATTATCCCGTGCTATCAAATGAATTTTAGACGCTGATATGTTGAATCTTATATTATTTCTCGACTAAGCTTAGTGATATGTGTTAATGTTTGTTTCAGGAAATGGTATCATTTTAAAACAAGAGTTTTCTGAATGAAGCTTTGCTGAGTCATATATGACTGTGTACTGTAATAACCCATGTGTAAGTGTGTATATACGGTAGCCTATATGTATAAGTGGTAACGTACGTGTATATGTGATAGCGTATATGTACGTGAGTATATGTGGTAGCATATATGTGCTTGAATATATGTAGTTTTTAAGTCTCATCTCTTAGCCCAACCTCTCAACTCGCTGTTTGTCAGATTCGCTTCCCTCTCCCCCTCCCCAAGCCTCGTGGGCCCTGTCATATATTCTTTTAAAACTACAAAATGGGACCTGCCTCCACCAGATCTTCATCAGTCATTCCACTTTCTGACTACTCTGAGGCTGAAGAATTACTTCCTTACATCTCTCATCAGTGAGATAAACTTTTTACTATGACCTCCCTCACTTCTGTGTCCCTGTTTCTCGCCTCTCAAAAAGTCTCTCCCTCTCTATCCTATCAATTCTTCTGAGCATTTTGCATGTTACTGTCATGTCTCCTCTTCAGCTTTCCTCTAATGTTATCAGGTTTGGTTACATTAGCATGTCTTCAACGTTCATACTCTTTACGTCTAGGACCAGTCTTATTGCATACCTCTGCACTTTCTCCAGTTTCTTAACATATTGTGTCAGGTGTGTTAAGAAACTGCATGGGCCTGACGTATGTTGCAATGTGGATCGTCAATGACTCTGTAAAGATTCCTGAAGGCTTTTGTTTGATTTGCCAGAAAAACAATGGCTGCAAAAATTATTCATTTCATGAGTGCCTCCAGCGATACTGTCGACAATTAGGGTTTTTTTACTTTGACTGACATTTATTAATCACACGTCAGTCCAGCTCACTTAGACTCCAGCCATCCCAAGTCTAAACTTGTGAGGTATCACCCTTCGACAAGGCTGTATTACTGCTAAGCATACTGGTTACCTAATGTCTCTGATGACGCCTTTTGTCTGGTTCATTATCCAGGCCGTAATAATTCAATACGTGCTGCTGTCAATGGAGTGAAACGTAGGCCTCGCGCTTGTGCCAGGTGGTCAACATTCTGGTTAATTCTACTCCCGATAATCTAAACCAAATACCACTGCCTAAGGTAGGTCTCTATCTACCTCGAACAAGATTATGAACTGCAATCTACACTGGACGAGACCGTAAGAATGACTAGACAGTACTTTAACACTGTGAACTTTAATTAAGTGATGAACGCAATATTACTTGACACCTCTTGCTAGGCGTCTTGAACATGCAATACATTGTCCCAAGTTGGTCTCAGACCGCCCCTGCCCTGGCTTTCAAAGGTATGCCTGGGACAGATAAGCATGGTTGCCAGAGGCGAAAAAAATGAGCACTTAGAGTGTTCTAGACATGAGAGAATGTCACTTCACTATGCCATTCATAAATTGCAGATACTAGCCTGATGCGTCAGCGTCTAATAATTATATCAAATCACTAATGACTCACATATGTCAAAAGTACTATTATTGTTTACCCTCTCCAGAGTGAGGGGAAAATTGGCAGGCAACCCCCCTCCTTTCCCCCCTAGTGGCAGTGCTAACGGTCACTGTGACACTAGCCTCGATCACTCCCCCCCTCCCCACATATGCTTGGCACTTTGCTCACTGAAAAGTCTTTCTCTAGGAGTGAGGTCTGCAGTCTCTGTCCCCCGAGTCTTGCCTCTTCCCTGATCTGCATAACAGTGTATGTGCTGGGGTTCAATTAAAGTATCCACATATCTGATCAAACCTGTAGTTTGTCCACATCCATTTGAAGCCTTTTCTTGTCTACTTTGATTTTTATCCACCTCATCAGTTTTATATCTAGTATGTCATTCATTTCAGATGGTCCTAATACCAATACTTGCAGAACCCCGCTTGTCACTCTTCCCCATTCTGGAAACTCACCCTAGTCTCTGGCTTCTTGCAGTTCAAGAATGTACAAGTTACCCCATCTTTCTCTCTCTCTCTCTCTCTCTCTCTCTCTCTCTCTCTCTCTCTCTCTCTCTCTCTCTCTCTCTCTCTCTCTTTCTCTCTCTCCTGTCTCAATTTTGTCACTTTGTCATAGATCTCCATTGCGAGTCTTAGCACTAGATCACTTCTTCCTGCCCCTTTGAAGTCTCTAGTGATTAACTGTAGGGTCCTAAATGTGTTTGTGATTTACCCAGTATAGTGATAAAAAGTGAAGATTTTAGTGAATTTCTACGTGATGAGAGTGAAGAATGAGTTTTATGATGCTGTAAGGAGTTTAAGAAGCCAGTGAGCCGTTGAAGTACGAACTATGAGTGACAAAGGTGATGGGGAAAATAGCGAGAGCCTTAAAGAAAGAATGTGTGAGCTCCCAGATTTTATATCTCTGAAAAAACGAATTTTTACGGCATTTGCTTCACTCGCAAGCTCGCGTTTTCAAATTACTGGGATTCATCTCAGTAATCATTTTCCTTCCTTGGAGGTCGAGGAGAGAGTGTAAGTGGTCAAAATACGATTCTAAAATTTGCCAAGTTGCCCTGTTTTCTAATAGCATGTTCATTTTTCCACTATAATCTACCTTGTCCATAATTACTATCGCATTTGCTTTGTCTGTTTCGTAAGGTGAAGTCCAGGATCTTTCCTTAATTCATGGTATAACTTAACAAATCTTTGAGGACAATTGAGTTTAAGATTTAAAAAAGATCCTGAACTTCACCTTACGAAACAGACAAAGCAAATGCAATAGTAATTATGGACAAGGTAGATTATAGTGGAAAAATGAACATGTTATTAGAAGACAGGGGTATTTACGTGCCCTTTAAATCCGGCGCCATTTATACAACGCCATGTTGTGTGGTGGCAAACATCCGTACTGAAAGCATGCTACAATATACACACAGCATGCTACAGTATACACACAGCATGCTACAGTATACACACAGCATGCTACAGTATACACACAGCATGCTACAGTATACACACAGCATGCTACAGTATACACACAGCATGCTACAGTATACACACAGCATGCTACAGTATACACACAACATGCTACAGTATACACACAGCATGCTACAGTATACACATAGCATGCTACAGTATACACACAGCATGCTACAGTATACACACAGCATGCTACAGTATACACACAACATGCTACAGTATACACACAACATGCTACAGTATACACACAGCATGCTACAGTATACACACAGCATGCTACAGTATACACACAGCATGCTACAGTATACACACAGCATGCTACAGTATACACACAGCATGCTACAGTATACACACAGCATGCTACAGTATACACACAGCATGCTACAGTATACACACAACATGCTACAGTAATACACACAGACATGCTACAGTATACACAGCATGCTACAGTATACACACAGCATGCTACAGTATACACACAGCATGCTACAGTATACACACAGCATGCTACAGTATACACACAGCATGCTACAGTATACACACAGCATGCTACAGTATACACACAGCATGCTACAGTATACACACAGCATGCTACAGTATACACACAGCATGCTACAGTAACACACAGCATGCTACAGTATACACACAGCATGCTACAGTATACACACAGCATGCTACAGTATACACACAGCATGCTACAGTATACAGCATGAATAACAGCATGCTACAGTATACACACAGCATGCTACAGTATCACACATGCTCACAGTATACACACAGCATGCTACAGTATACACATAGCATGCTACAGTATACACAAGCATGCTACAGTATACACAAGCATGCTACAGTATACACATAGCATGCTACAGTATACACACAGCATGCGACAGTATACACAAGCATGCTACAGTATACACATAGCATGCTACAGTATACCACAGCATGCACAGTATCACACAGCATGCTACAGTATACACACAGCATGCTACAGTATACACACAGCATGCTACAGTATACACACAGCATGCTACAGTATACACAGCATGCTACAGTATACACATAGCATGCACAGTATACACACAGCATGCATACACAGGTATACACACAGCATGCTACAGTATACACAGCTGCTGACAGTATACACACGCATGCTACAGTATACACAGCATGCTACAGTATACACATAGCATGCTACAGTATACACAGGGATGCTACAGTATACACACAGCATGCTACAGTATACACACAGCATGCTAAGTATACACATGGCATGCTACAGTATACACACAGCATGCTACAGTATACACAGCATGCTACAGTATACACACAGCATGCTAACAAGTATACACACAGCATGCTACAGTATACACACAGCATGCTACAGTATACACATAGCATGCTAAAGTATACACATAGCATGCTACAGTATACACACAGCATGCTACAGTATACACACAGCATGCTACAGTATACACACAGCATGCTACAGTATACACACAGCATGCTACAGTATACACACAGCATGCTACAGTATACACAAAGCATGCTACAGTATACACACTAGCATGCTACAGTATACACAAGCATGCTACAGTATACACACAGCATGCTACAGTATACACACAGCATGCTACAGTATACACATAGCATGCTACAGTATACACACAGCATGCTACAGTATACACACAGCATGCTAAAGTATACACATAGCATGCTACAGTATACACACAGCATGCTACAGTATACACATAGCATGCTACAGTATACACATAGCATGCTACAGTATACACATATCATGCTACAGTATACACATAGCATGCTACAGTATACACATAGCATGCTACAGTATACACACAGCATGCTACAGTATACACATAGCATGCTACAGTATACACATTGCATGCTACAGTATACACACAGCATGCTACAGTATACACATAGCATGCTACAGTATACACATAGCATGCTACAGTATACACATGCATGCTACAGTATACACATGCATGCTACAGTATACACATGGCATGCTACAGTATACACATAGGCATGCTACAGTATACACATAGCATGCTACAGTATACACATAGCATGCTACAGTATACACTGCATGCTACAGTATACACATGGCATGCACAGTATACACATGGCATGCTACAGTATACACATGGCATGCTACAGTATACACATAGCATGCTACAGTATACACAGGCATGCTACAGTATACACAGCATGCTACAGTATACACAGCATGCTACAGATCACATGCATGCTACAGTATACACATAGCATGCTACAGTATACACATAGCATGCTACAGTATACACATAGCATGCTACAGTATACACATAGCATGCTACAGTATACACACAGCATGCTACAGTATACACATAGCATGCTACAGTATACACATAGCATGCTACAGTATACACATAGCATGCTACAGTATACACATAGCATGCTACAGTATACACATTACATGCTACAGTATACACATATAAATGTCTCCTAAACTTGCAAGTGAAGAAAAAGCGAACAACGCTAAAATTTAGTGACAACCTTGACACACCATAACATTGGATCATCAATATTGTATGAAATTAAAGAGTCAGACTGTATGACCCTTGTGGGTTTAGCGCTTAGTTATGATTATAGTAGCATGCTACTATCTAAACAACGGAAAAAATCGAAATAACGGCACCTTCCCTCCCCAAGGGTGCCGTTATTCAGAGAATGTACTCGACCCAAGAAGAGAATGAAAGAAGATGATGGCTGCGATCAAGACAGAAGAAGAGAATGAAAGAAGATGATGGCTGCGATCAAGTACAGAAGAAGAAAATGAAAGAAGATGATGGCTGCGACAGGTCCATTAATCTACATCCCTGAGACATGGTGACTAAAGACGTGTGTGGAGTAAAACTAGTCCCCATTTCCTAAGTTGTGAAGATACAGTTTAAACCTGATATATTTTCCTATTTCTGAGAAAGAGATTCACAAAACAAAGGTAAACAAAGGTGCACAAAGGTAAACAATGATCGTTATTAACCCAGAAGATTAATAACGCAACCTTCGTTTGTTTCAACATTGATAATGAATCATTGTTTTTGTGTAATATCAATAATGAAGCATTTTGATCATTTTAATATAATGTCTACCCACCCAGCTACATGCCACACGCCCGTCTACCCGAAACACATCCATCTACCCGCCCACACACCCATCCACCAGCCTACAAGCCCGTCTACACCTGACTAAATACGTTAAAAATAGCCAATAATTTAAGTACGTTAAAGAGATACCCAATGTAAAGAAATATACAACTATACCCGCTAGCCCACCCGTCTGCACGCCTACCCGCCCAGTCTATCCGCCCGTACGCCTACACGCACGACTGTCCACCCGCCATAACGCGCGATTGCAAACACCGAGGGCGTGACCCCCCGCCGATTAAACTCCGCTCCCGAGGGGGCTTCCCCCCCTCACAAAGCGCGTCGCCCTGTGTGAAGAATCTCTACTCCTATTTAAGACATGTGTATCCAGTGTTACTGAAACACTTTGTCTATGACATGTCTAGAGTGTTATTGGGACACAGAGTCTGTCTATGACATATCTAGAGTGTTATTGGGACATAAGAGTCTGTCTATGACATGTCTAGAGTGTTATTGGGACACATAGTCTGTCTATGACATGTCTAGAGTGTTATTGGGACACAGAGTCTGTCTATGACATGTCTAGAGTGTTATTGGGACACAGAGTATGTCTATGACATGTCTAGAGTGTTATTGGGACACATAGCCTGTCTATGACATGTCTAGAGTGTTATTGGGACACAGAGCCTGTCTATGACATGTCTAGAGTGTTATTGGGACACATAGTCTGTCTATGACATGTCTAGAGTGTTATTGGGACACAGAGCCTGTCTATGACATGTCTAGAGTGTTATTGGGACATAGAGTCTGTCTATGACATGTCTAGTGTTATTGGGACATAGAGTCTGTCTATGACATGTCTAGAGTGTTACTGGGACACAGAGTCTGTCTATGACTTGTATGTGTGTAGTATATTGTGCTTGTAGACGTTCTAGGAACTTCTACCTCATTTCTCCTTCTCATTAGATTCTACTCAGAAAGTAGCAAGCTTTCTTACAAGGAGTTTCTACAACAGCTACCAAAGTAACTGATGTAACCTACACACTACATGTTAACACTACATGTTAATTACCCTGTATCCTATATCAGCTTCCTTTACATCACTAACCCCTCATTTTTATTTATTTAGTTTTTATTCTTTATTTACCCCTAGGTATTATTCTGTATGAATAATCATAAAATTATTAAATATTAGGTTGGAGTTTCCTTGTTCTTGACCTCAGGTTCTGATTAATCAGAGTGTGATTAATCTTTAGTTATAAAATAATATTTAATGTATTTAATGGTTGTTTAATCGCCAGGACGCTGAAGCCACCGTCAACTCTTTTACCTACAATTTTACTGAAATTTTTAATAGTTCATAAATTATTTTTTTTACTTTCCTTAATAATAATAATAATAATAATAATTAATAATAATAGTTAATAATAATAATTAATAATAATAGTTAATAATAATAATAATAATTAATAATAATAGTTAATAATAATAATAATAATTGTGATAATCATTGCATAACCCTAGAAAGAAGGAGCACTTTAAGAGGCCCATGTAACTATGTGCTTCACGTTGCTGTCTTGTAACGTCTCTATTAAACATGTGGAAAATGTTTCTACCAACAACACAGATCTGCTCGATAATGTTTAAAAATTCATAACTTTATAATAACGTGAAAATAAGCGACAAAAACCAACATTAATAACAGGTGGCTAAAGCTCTCGCTTCACACGGTGATAGTCCGGGTTCGATTCCCGTCAAGGGTAGAAACATTGGGCGTGTTTCTTTACACCGATTGTCTATGTTCACCCATCAGTAAAATGGGTACCTGGGTGTTAGTAGACTGGTGTGGGTCGCATCCCGGGACAAAATTGACCTAATTTGCCGGAAATGCTCAGCATAACAAGGGGCTTTCTGTATAGTAGTATGTCATTGATGTCAGCTAGGCCTGTATACCTTGTACATGTACTTGTAGAAATAAGTATTTATTATTATAATTATTATTATTATTATTATTATTATTATTATTATTATTATTATTATTATTTTTGTTATATCCTGAGAGGCACTTGGCCACCTCCGCTGCTCAGATCTGTCACGTTGTGCAATGATAATAGTAAACTTTTTTGCATATATATGTATTTTATAATAAAATAGACTTCTAAAGGCAACACAAAAATCACTGAAGACTGTTCGAGTTAGCGTAATGAGCGATCATAGACACTAACACAGTTACCGTATTTTCCGGCATATAACCAGCACTTTTTCCCACAAGAAAGTCTTGGAAAATTACCCTGCGCCTTATACGCTCAAGGGGTTACGCTTTAGCATTTGTTTACTAACATTACGTTACAACTCCTTGGAAACATCGTCTTACATGATAGTGCTTCTTATATTCTGGAAAACACAGTACTTGAAGTAGATAATAATGGGACTAGGTAGTGAGTCTTACAATGGTTGCTGGAGGAGAGAGACCACTCTGAGGTCACGATGATGTCTGACGGTCGCGGGTGGGTGGAGACGAAGGCAGCATAGGCGAGGTAAATGGTGGCGAGGCACATGATAGCCAGACACAACAGAGAGGGGCTGTACACACGCCACCAAGCACCCTCCCTGCGTGCCTCTCTCTCACGACTGAGTGGGTTAGGTGCCATCTAGTCTGAGGGTGGTGGTAGGAGAGTCATAGACGATGGTCTGAGTCATGTGATGGAGGTGGTGTGAGGCGTGTATGTTGTGATGGAGGAAGAGTGAGGCGTGTATGATGTGATGGAGGAAGTGTGAGGCGTGTATGATGTGATGGAGGAAGTGTGGATATAGTCTTGAGGTGTAAAGCTAAGTATACAGTGTTGTTGTTTGCTCTCTCGCTCATTATTGTTCTGCACTTTGTACATACCGTAAATATCTTGGTGAAGGGAATATACGGGTACTAAAAAATCTACCCTCTTGTATTTACCTTTGCCTTTATTTACTTTGTTCCTTGTCTACAGACTTGATTTACCGCTAAGTACAACAAGAGATCTTTGTGTACATGTGTTCGTAATATCGGGGCCAGTCCGGGATTTGAACCCGGAATCTCTTGCAAGTACTCAAAGAAGGTTGGCTGGTAGAAGGCACTATGAATAAGGTTCCGTACAAGCCAAAGGCAAGACTATGCCTGGTACGTCAGACAGCTAAAGATAACCTTGAGAAAGCCAAGGATAACATGAAACAAAGGTATAACAAGGCAACTAAACCCCGTTCATTTTGCATTGTAGAGAAATTGAGGGTCGGGAACTTATACCTGGTCACACCTTAAAGGCAAGATTTACTGGCCACATGCAGATGGTGGAGAAAAACTCAGATCTTAATTATGTGGCTGCGCCTTTTGTTAAGACTAAAATTGGTAAAGCCTACCATATCAATCAGATTAAAAAAATTGAGCCACTATTCCCTGCTAGTGACTACAAACCACGACGAACCTGACGCCTTGCAAGAAGTCACAAGTCCAAATAAAACTACTTATCTTACATTTGCTTCAGAACCCAAGTCCACTTATGTCTCGACTCACGGAAGTACAAGTGACTCATCTCACCACCCGTCTGCAGTCATATCTTGACTTATTTTTCGACGTTTCAAAAGTATGCAGTCTTAGCTTTCATCGTGTTGATGAGACATTGCTAAACTTTTTACAATTCTCTCCCTACAGACCTAAATCTGAGAAGCAGAAACTACTACTACAAGATGAGATAAATAACCCTACTGAGTATTGGTTAGTAGAAAAATCTTAGTCAATGGGTTTACTCTACATCCTTGTGAAAAAACCCGATGGCAATGTTTGGATAGTACGACTACTGTAAGGTGAACGAAATCACAGTGCCAAATACTTACCCACTGCCCCATATAGACTTCATGTGGATGGCCAAATTTCCTCCAAATTGGACCTCCTTAAGGGCTGGCTACTATCAAGTCCCTTTAACTGATAGAGTCAACAAAATCTCTGTTTTTTTGTGACTCCAGGAGGCCATTCCCGATATACTGTAACCCCTTTTGACATGTAAAATTTGCTGACCACGTTTCAAAAACTGATCCATCTGTCTATGAAAGGGCTAGTAGTACGAGCAGCCCTATTATTATTATCAGTGGTGCCACATTCTTTATACACTCTTAATCTAGTAATGAAGCCTTCATAGGCTAATGTATTATACACTACTACTTATACATATTTAAGCAAAGTTAGAATTAGACATAGATTAATCTAGCTTAGTATCTACATCACCTCTCACAACCTATGCAATTGTGAGCAGTAGGCACTCCTCTAGCCAACCATGTGCTCTGGGTAGGGAAGTGCCCAGCTCCTGCCTATTCCAGCAGTCACACTTATATTCATAGCGAGTGAACAGGCGAGTGCATGAAACTCTGCCGAATAGTGTTGGTTTAACAGCCTAGCATTAGGACGACTTATCCTACGACAGGCCTTGTGCAGCGAAGCACTTAACACAATTAAATAACATTTCGAAGCAAGAAATATCTCAGGTGTCCGTGGATGTACAGCGGCTCCAACACCCTACAAGTAAGTACCTAAGTAGTATCGCTGAATGCGCATTCCTTGTACTTTTGGGTCTTGCTGCATTTCCCCGCCGTCAGAGATAAATATATTTGCAACCGGCTCAACACAACTTCCCATGTGTAATAGAGGTAAGAATTCAAGACAGAAGCGAGATGGTAGGTTTCTGGGCTGAATTCCATAAATGATCTTGACAAGGATCACTAACCTAATCAGACACTCTCTATTCTACACCGAGGCCCTAGTTCTGGTCTTAGTGATGAAGCACTTCGGTGTCATCCTCTCGCATGTGGCTCAGGTGTTCGGCACCATAATACCTGAGTTCTATGTGGAATACAAATGCTCGTTTAATGTGCTGGGCCTTAAGACTGCAACCATATAACATGTTGATCAAGCACACCTCTGGAAAGGCCATCACACTGGTGGACTCACTCTCCAGAGCTTACTTAGTACGATATATTATATATGTATATATATTATATTAATGATTAGGATTAGAGTGATAGGTAGTTTTATACCCTTTTTCCCTCTTACTGGTTGGTCTATATGCTTTAATAGAAAGGAATTCTTTATAAAACCCACAATAATGTTTTTTGGTTAGGGAACACATCTGCAATTGTCTTGGACCTTTGTTAGTCCTACTGTTTATTGTCCCTTCCGGTGGCAGTGACTTGGTATTAAACACAATTACCATTAAATTTACATTTAATGTTTTTGTTGAAGCATTGCCAACTGGGTAGGATGGTATAAATGGAAAGGCAATTCTGTTAGCTATTTTTCTTAAATATGTTTCATGGTAACATATTACCCAATTGGGGATGTAATATTCCCAGCTGTTGTGGTGCTCTTGGTACTGTATAAATTACAATTTATTCAGCATTCATCATACGTATTTGTGCACACCTTCTAGACCAGCCAAACTGACAGTCGGATAGGAGCAGTTTATTTAGGGGCCCTGCTGCTCTGATTCTCTGTTAAGTTCAAAATACCAACCAACTGGGTGAGAGCTTGCACCAGCTGAGTTAAGGTTATGTTTTTATACCTGGCTGGATGGAATACACTCACTAGTTCTGGTCGAATACATTCATACATACTGATCTATCTTAAGGTATAAAACCAAATGTAGTGTGTGGATCTTTGATCTCTGGCTCATTGTTGTTCTGTTGATAATATACACTTTGTACAAACTGTAAATGACTTGGTGAAGGGAATATACAGGTACTAAAAAACAACCCTCTTGTGTTTACCTTTGCCATTATATGCTTGGATTTTTCCTTGTCTAAAGACTTGATTTATGACCAGGTGCAACAGGACTTATGTACCTGTGTCCGTAGTAGTGGTGGTGGTGTGATATATGTTAGTAGTGAGGGATGTGTGTGGTGGTTGTGTCATACGTGTGTGTGGTGATGATGGTGTTGTGAGTGATGTATATGGTGGTGATGATAGTGAATATTTATGGTGAATGATATGAGAAGTGAAAATGGTATTAATGAATAGTGATAGTGAATTATATTGTGTTAGTGGTACCAGTAGATAGGAGCAGTTAGTAATAGTGAGTGACATGAAGTATTAGTGGTACTAGTAGATAGTAGTAGTTAGTGATATTGCGTTATTAGTACTAGATAGCAGAAGTTAGTAATAGTGAGTGATATAAAGTGCTAGTGTTAAGTAACAAAAAGCCACAATACCGTCACTGAAACAATACACAAATAACCCGCACATAGGAGAGGGGACCTTACCACGACGTAGATGATATCTTTGCTCTTTGGCCTCATGACTCTAGTCTCTTCCAACCATTTCTTGATGCTCTTGATAATCTAAATAATCCTAAAGCTGAATGGGAATCTAATTCCTTGCTTCCTTTCCTTGATGTTCATGTCCACCGAGCTCTCCGCATTTATGATCCTCAGTTCCTTGAAGTAGAAATTTCCACTCTTCATAATTTATTTTCCCGTCCTGGCTATCCTTCCCATTTCATAGACTCTTCCTTCTCACGTGCTAAACGGACTTTCTTCTCTCCCAAACTCTCTACTCCTGGGAACTCTCCTGTCCTCTGCCTTCCCTACATTTCCGGTCTCTCTAATCTCAACAGTTCTCTCCGTTCCTTATACATCAAACTTACTTTCCGCCAGACTAACAATCTTCGCACCAATCTACTCTATTTCTTGCTCCTCCTGTCCTCTTCAATAATTTGGAGAAACTGGCCGTTCTCTTTCTGACACACTCAGGGAGCACAAAAGTGGTGTTAGGCCGACACCAACAATGCTCTTTTCTGTCATGTCAGAGATCACAGTCATCCTATTGACTGGTCTTCTGCTAAAACTGTCTACCCTACTTCTAACTTTCACAGTCTCCGTCTGGTTGAATCATTACTTATACACAACTTTCCTTGCATGAATCTTAGTCGTGGCTTTGTCTCTGTAGATGCCTTCCTTTCCCATTACATTGTAAAATGCTCCAAACTTCAGAACACCCGTGACTTAACCGGATTCTTTTTTCCCTTCTCCTTTTTCCCTTTTCCTCTTTCCTCTGTTTCCTTTGGGTTTTCTATCATCTGCCTTTTGTATTTGGTCCATTATTATTATTTCCCCTTCTTTGTTCTTGTTCCTACCCTTTGTGGGCCCCTAGCTCCCTTACAGTGCTCCTCTTTCTTAGTCATTGACTGACTCCACTACTACCTTTACCACTACTTCTCTTCTTCCTTTCCTACTTCCTCTCTTGTCCCCGTCCCTGTCTGCTGGCCTATATATACTCTCTCCTCTCCTTTGTGTTAGTGTGACTTTGTAAATGGTCCAAGTCGGACCGAAACGTCGTCGTAAGCTCCTCTCTTCTATGTGCGGGTTATTTATGTAGTGCTAGTGTTACTAGCAGATAGCAGTGCTCAGTCTAACAATTAGTGTAGGTGGTGCGTGGTGTGAGTGTTGATCCTGTCACACACCCAGTGTGTGACACACCTAGTGTGAGTCACACACCCAGTGTGAGTCACCCAGCGAGTGACACCCAGCATGTGACACATACCTAGCGTGTGACACAGCTAGGTCACACGCCATAGAGACGCTGGTAACATGACATGTGGCATAACATGGTTCAACAGTGTAAACTGCAGACCAGAGGTGGACGTTGCTACCTCACTGTTTATAATCAAAGTAGTGATCACAGTGTTCTGTACTGGTTACTGCAACACACCAACAGTGATGCAACAACACTACAGCAACCCACCAACAGTGATTACAGTCACAGAACACTTTTCGCAGCACCGGAATAAAACTTACCACAGTTACACAACACTGGGCACAGTCACGCACTATCCCTGGTCACAGTCACACTATCAATGGTCACAGTAAACACACTATCCCTGATCACAGTCACATACTATCCCTGGTGAAAGTCACACACTACCATTCGTCACAGTCACACACTATCCCTGATCACAGTCACACTATCCTGGTCACAGTCACACACTATCCCTGGTCACAGTCACACTATCAATGGTCACAGTAAACACACTATCCCTGATCACATTCACATACTATCCCTGGTGAAAGTCATACACTACCATTCGTCACAGTCACACACTATCCCTGATCACAGTCACACTATCCTGGTCACAGTCACACACTATCCCTGGTCACAGTCACACTATCCTGGTCACAGTCACACACTATTAATGGTCACAGTCACACACTATTAATTGTCACAGTCACACATCACTGGTAACAGTCACACACTATCCTGGTCACAGTCACACACTATCACTGGTCACATTCACACACTAACAATGGTCAGAGTCGCACACTAACATTGGTCACAGTGACACACAACCACTGGTCACTGTCACAAAACATTGTTCACAGTAACACACTATCACTGGTCACAGTTACACACTATCACTGGTCACAGTCACACACTAACATTGGTCACAGTCACACATTAACATTGGTCACAGTCACACATTATCACTGGTCACAGTCACACACTAACATTGTTCACAGTCACACACTATCACTGGTCACAGTCACACACTGTCACTGGTCACAGTCACACACTATCACTGGTCACAGTCACACACTAACATTGGTCACAGTCACACACTATCACTGGTCACAGTCACACACTAGCAGTGGTCACAGTCACACACTATCACTGGTCACATTTACACACTATCATTGATCACAGTCACACACTAGCACTGGTCACAGTCACATACTAGCACTGGTCACAGTTACACACTCTCACTGGTCACAGTCACACACTTTCATTGGTCACAGTCACACACTAGCACTGCTCACA
Organism: Cherax destructor; assembly: GCA_009830355.1. Lineage (NCBI taxonomy): Eukaryota > Metazoa > Arthropoda > Malacostraca > Decapoda > Parastacidae > Cherax > Cherax destructor. The sequence continues at coordinate 50,491 of WNWK01004376.1, read as the reverse complement.
GTTACACACTATCACTGGTCACAGTCGCACTAGCACTGGTCACAGTTACACACTATCACTGGTCACAGTCACACACTAGCACTGGTCACAGTCACACACTAGCACTGGTCACAGTTACAAACTATCCCTAGTCACAGTCACACACTATCATTGGTCACAGTCACACACTATCATTGGTCACAGTCACAAACCAACACTGGTCACAGTCACACACTATCAATGGTCACAGTCACACACTAACATTGGCCACAGTCACACACTAACATTGGCCACAGTCACACACTAACATTGGCCACAGTCACACACTAACATTGGCCACAGTCACACACTAACATTGGCCACAGTCACACACTAACATTGGCCACAGTCACATACTAGCACTGGTCACAGTTACACACTCTCACTGGTCACAGTCACACACTTTCATTGGTCACAGTCACACACTAGCACTGCTCACAGTTACACACTATCACTGGTCACAGTCGCACTAGCACTGGTCACAGTTACACACTATCACTGGTCACAGTCACACACTAGCACTGGTCACAGTCACACACTAGCACTGGTCACAGTTACAAACTATCCCTAGTCACAGTCACACACTATCATTGGTCACAGTCACACACTATCATTGGTCACAGTCACAAACCAACACTGGTCACAGTCACACACTATCAATGGTCACAGTCACACACTAACATTGGCCACAGTCACACACTAACATTGGCCACAGTCACACACTAACATTGGCCACAGTCACACACTAACATTGGCCACAGTCACACACTAACATTGGCCACAGTCACACACTAACATTGGCCACAGTCACACACTAACATTGGCCACAGTCACACACTAACATTGGCCACAGTCACACACTAACATTGGCCAGTCACACACTAACATTGGCCACAGTCACACACTAACATTGGCCAGTCACACACTAACATTGGCCACAGTCGCACACTAACATTGACCACAGTCACACACTAACATTGGCCACAGTCACACACTAACATTGGCCAGTCACACACTAACATTGGCCACAGTCACACACTAACATTGGCCACAGTCACACACTAACATTGACCACAGTCACACACTAACATTGGCCACAGTCACACACTAACATTGGCCAGTCACACACTAACATTTGCCACAGTCACACACTAACATTGGCCACAGTCACACACTAACATTGGCCACAGTCACACTATCATTGGCCACAGTCACACACTAACATTACCGGGAGTTTACCTGGAGAGAATTCCAGGGGTCAACGCCCCCGCGGCCCGGTCTATGACCAGGCCTCACATTGGCCACAGTCACACACTAACATTGGCCAGTCACACACTAACATTGGCCACAGTTACACACTAACATTGGCCAGTCACACACTAACATTGGCTACAGTCACACACTAACATTGGACACAGTCACACACTAACATTGGCCAGTCACACACTAACATTGGCCACAGTCACACACTAACATTGGCCACAGTCACACACTAACATTGGCCACAGTCACACACTAACATTGGCCAGTCACACACTAACATTGGCCACAGTTACACACTAACATTGGCCAGTCCCACACTAACATTGGTTACAGTCACACACTAACATTGGCCACAGTCACACACTAACACTGGCCACAGTCACACACTAACATTGGTCAGTCACACACTAACATTGGCCACAGTCACATACTAACATTGGCCACAGTCACACACTAACATTGGCCACAGTCACACACTAACATTGGCCACAGTCACACACTAACATTGGTCACAGTCACACATTAACATTGGCCACAGTTACACACTAACATTGGCCACAGTCACACACTAACATTGGCCACAGTTACGTTACATCACTGTTCACAGTCATAAAACAATATTGGTTACGGTTATGCGCCAAAAATTTCTTATATATAATTATATGGAGGCATTATAGATGTTGCAGGCACATGTGTGTTACCCGCTACATAACACGTACATGTGTAAGTTATCCACTAAGTAACACGCATGTGATAAGTTATCCACTGTGTCACAAACACATGTGTAAGTTATCTATTAAGTAACACGCACATGTGTAAGTTATCCACTGCGTCAAATGCACATGTATAAATGATCCACGACTCCACACGCACATGTGCTAGGCATCTTCAACTCCACACACACATGTGTACGTTATCCACAATGTAACACTCGCTTGTTTAAGTTATGTACGACACTACACGAACATGTTTAAGTCAATAAGAACGCTTTACACATGTTTAAGTCATTAAGAACGCTTTACACATGTTTAAGTTATGAACAAAGTAACGTGCACATGTTCATGTCAACAACAACACAACAGTCATGTGTATAAGTCTTGGAGGACACTAGACACACATGTGTGCCACAAGAGTCCTCAGAAAGTGGCACTGAGGGTGAAGAAGATAAGATAAGATAGCAAAGTAATCTCAAGATACTGACGCCACCTTCTACATGGGTACACAAGACATTCCTCCAGTATGGTCACATTCCCTTACTAAAACACTATCGTCTCAGCTGAATGTTGTGAATGTGCTTGTATGAGAATCGTAACTTACCTACAGTAAGTTATGACTTCTATAAAAAATATTTATCGTTTTTTTGCCACCTCAAAAAACTTCAAAGTCAGTATTTAATGCATTATTTTTGGTGTTAAATTAAATTATCAACCATGAAGAGCCTAGCATAGGTCCCTGTGGGGCCCCACTGTATAATGGTCTCTGCTCTGATTTCTAAACATTTATCCAAACTCTCCAGTACCTATTTATCAGCTAAGCTCCCATTCCTGATAGATATTCCACTTACACTCCTTGTGTTGACTATTTTCAGTCCCTCGTGTGGACACTTTCCATTCGCCTAGCACAAGTCAGGCCAAACATCTTTGTTCACCAACTCGAACACATTCTTTAAAATATATGTATATTTCTTAGGTAATAATTACCCCTTGTGAACCAGTGTTGATTGTTGTTATTGCTGTTGTTACCAGTAGTAGTAGTACTATGTAAAACGCTTTAGGTTCGACCCTATGAACTCTGACAAGGAATATATAAGAGAGTGCACACGGCAATGCACAAGTAACCCACACATAGGAGATTGAAACTTAGGACGACGTTTCGGTCCGACTTGGACCATTAACTAGTCACTGTACAAAACGCTCCAATGGCGGGTCATCGTCTAAGACCCGCGTCAGGAAACACTTGTCCAGTTTCCTGACGAACCTTACCTAACCTAACCTTACCTAACCTTACCTAACCTAACCTAACCTAACCTAACCTAACAGTACTGTGTCTTTTTATTTATTATGACAACGGCTATGTTGCCGTAGTGGCAGTAGTATCACTAGCATTAGTATCAGTAGAAGTAATAGTAGTTGTAGTAGCGATATTAGTAGTACTACTACTACTAATAGTAGTTGTGGTTACACTATTAGTACTCCTAATACTATTAGTGGTAGTGGTAGTAATATTAGTAATAGTAGTTGGAGTAGTAGTTGTAGTTGCAGTAGAAGTAACAGTGGTAGTAGTAGTAGTAGTAGTTATAATTGTAGTATACACACATTGATCTGAATTTTCTTATTTTTTATTAACAGTTCTAATTTTATTTTCGTCTCCATGGGAAAGTGGAAAAGAATCCTTCCTCCATAAGCCATGGGTGTCGTAAATGATAACTAAAATGCCGGGAGCATGAGCCTAGTAACCCCCCTTCTCCTGTACAAATTACTAAACATAAGAAGAACTTTATAAAATTAGGATGTTTGAGTGTTATGAATAAAAAAAGCTGGATGTCCTGGCTATAATCGAAGCAAATTTGAAGGGGGTAAAAATATATGGGATTAGGTCAGGGGTATCTGAGAGAGTTAGAGCTAAAGTAGGAGAAGCATTAATGATGAAGGATCAGTTTTGGCAGGAAAAGAGGGAATATAAATGTATAAATTCAAGGATTATGTAGATTAAAATAAGGGCTGGAAGCAAAAAGTAGGTTATACTAAGGGAGCAGTGTAGAGGAGAGAGAGATTTTGGGTAAATGTTAAGCGATTGTGTTTTGAATCAAGTGAGAAAGTAATTACGGTAAGGGACCTGAATGCTAAAATGAGAGTAACAGTAGTAAATGGCGTAATAGGTAAGTTTGAAGTGGCAGAAGTAAATGATAATGGAGGGGAGGGCACTGATTGAACTTTGTAGAGAAAGAGGTTTGGTAATAGGTAATACATATTTCAAGAAAAAGGGGATAAATAAGTATACGAGATATGATATAGGGCATAATAACAATAATTTGTTGGATTATGCATTGGTGAATAAAAAGTTGGTGGGTAGACCTCTGGATGTGCATGTGTATACAGGGGCAATAGACATATGAGGTCATTTTTCAGTTGTAGCTTGAATGAGAGTAAAATATAGACGGGGTACAAGGAGAATGCCATCAGCAAATAAAAGAGAGTTAAAGGATTATAAACTAAAGGATGGGTAAGATGTAAGTAACTACTGGTAGTAAGATGAGCTAGTGAGAGTATACATCATGAGGAAGTTGAAGAGGTATGGGGTAGATTTTAAAATGCAGTGTTAGTGTTCTGCAGAAGTTAGTGGCTATAGGAGGGTGGTGCAGGAGGGTGGTGCAGGAGGGTGGTGCAGGAGGGTGGTGCAGGAGGGTGGTGCAGGAGGGTGGTGAAGGAGGGAAGATGAGCAGTTGGTGGAATGATGAGATGAAGAGAGTGGTAAGAGAGAAAAAGTTAGCATATAAAACGTTTTTAAAAGAAGAAATGATATAAAAAGGGAGGAAGTATACGAAGAGAAAGAGAAGTTAAGAGAGTGGTAAGGGAATACAAAAAATGAGTGGGTGAGGTGCTGTCAACAAATTTTGCTGACAATAAGAAAAAGTTTTGGAGTGAGAAAGTCTAAAGAACGAATGGATTTGACAGTTAAAAACAGAAAAGGAGATTAATTAAATAGGCAGATGGAGGTATAGGGAAGATGGAGGAAATATTTTCCAAAGATTGGTGGACGAATTTGGGAGGGTAAGTACAAGAAGGAAATCAAAAGGTAAACACTTTAAAAAGCAAGGTTATGAGAGTAACAAAAAATTTAAGTAATGAAAGATTGGATATCAGATTAAATGAAGAGAGAGAATGGAGGAATCTATGAAAGATGAGGTGAACCATAGAAATGATGAGAGGTGCACTGAGGCATCTGTGGATACAAAGAACGTTATCGATGGAGGGAAGAGGGAAAATGAGAGTATAGTGGTAGCAACGCTCTTATGTGGGTGTGAAGCTTGGGTTGTAGATGTTGCAGCAAGGAGGCTGGCGGCAGTGAAGATGTCATGTCTGAGAGCAATGTATGGTGTGAATATTATGCAGGTAATTCGTAGCTTGAAGATTAGGAGGTGCGGGGTTACCAAAAATATTATCCAGAGACATATAGACATTATGGAACAAAATAGGATGACTTGGAGGGCGTGTAAATCTATAGTAGAGGGAAGGGCGGGGAACAGGCCGTCCTATCGTCCTAGGAAAAGTTGGAGAGAGTAGGTAGAGGAGGTTTTATGTGCGAGTGGCTTAGTCAGCAAGCGTGTGTGAGTGTGTTAGATAGGAGTGAGTGGAGGCAAGTGATCTTTATGACTTGACGTTCTGTTGGAGTGTTAGCAAAGTAACATTTATGAAAACATTCAGGAAAACCAGTTAATCAGACCTGAGTCCTGCACTCTGCACTCTGAAGGAGGGGTGGGGATATTTGCAGGTTAGCAAGGCAACTGTAGGACTGGCCCGCCTCTGGCAAGACAGTGATGGAGTGATGAGGAAAGTTTCGTATTTTCCGATTAAGACGAATCGCCAAGTTTGGCCGATATGGCAGAATGAAATATACTTTTTGCTCTAAATAAGTGAAAATCAATCTGAACACAACGAGAAAATATGTATCACTGATTTGAAGCAATATTAAATAAATTCAAACTGATCTATGCTACAAATAGCAGAATCTAACTAAAGAAAATATTTACCCAAAAATGTAGAGAGGCCAAAACTAAGTGCACTAGAGAAAGGAAAAAGTATAGAAGACAAAGGACTCAGGAAAATAAGATTAGTCGAAGAGCTAGATAAGGAGGGAGGCCCAGCGACAGTACGAAAATGACATAACATCGAAAGCCAAATCTGACCCGAAGCTGTTGTACATCCACATCAGGAAGAAAACAACAGTCAAGGACCAGGTAATCAGGCTGAGGAAGGAAGGAGGAGAGATCACAAGAAACGACCGAGAAGTATGTGAGGAACTCAACACGAGATTTAAGGAAGTATTTACAGTGGAAATAGAAAGGACTCCAGAAAGCCGGAATGGTAGGGTTCACCAACAACTGCTGGACACAAGACACAACCGAGGATGAGATGAAGAGACTGCTAAGTGAACTAGCAGTTGTTCGGTGAGACCGGACATCTCTCCGTGGGTCCTGAGAGAGAGAGCAGAGGCGCTGTGTGAGCCACTGACAACAATCTTCACATCTATCAAAACAGGGCAGCTACCTGAGGTATGGAAGACAGCAAATATAGTCCCAGTTTTTAAGAAAGGAGACAGACAGGCAGAGCTAAACTACAGACCAATGTCACTGACATGCATATTATGCAAAGTCATAAAGAAGATTATCAGGAGAAGACTGGTGGAGCACCTAGAAAGGAATGAGCTTATACACAATAACCAGCACGGTTTCAAGGAAGGGAAATCCCGTGTCACAAACCTAATGCAATTTTATGACAAGGTGACAGAAGTAAGACAAGAGAGAGACGGGGGAGGGGAAAGATAGATTGCATTTTCTTGGACTGTAAGTAGGCTTTCAACACAGATCAACACAAAAGATTAGTGAAAAAAGCTAGAGGATCAGGCAGGTATAACAGGAAGAGCACTGCAATGGATCAGAGAATACATGACAGAATGGAAATGAGGAGTCATGGTACGTGACGAGGTGACAGAGTGGGCGCCTGTGACGAGTGGGGTTCCACAGGGTTCAGTCCTAGCACCGTTGCTGTTTCTAGTATATGTGTAAATGACATGACGGAAAGGATTCAGAGGCGTCCCTGTTTGCAGACGATGCGAATATAATGCGAAGAATTTAGTCGGATGAGGATCAAGTAGGACTACAAAAGGATCTGGACCATGCTGCAAGCCTGGTCCAGCAAATGGCTCCTGGAGTTTAACCCCAACAAGTCCAAAATCATAAAGATTAGGGTAAGGTCAAAGAAGACCGCAGACAGAGTACAGGCTAGGGGACCAAAGACTGCAAACCTCACTCAAGGAAAAGGATCTTAGGGTGAGTATAATACCGAGCACATCTGAGGCGCACATCAGCTAAATAACTGCTGCAGCATATGGGCGCCCGGCAAACCTAAGAATAGCGTTTCGACACCTTAGTAAGGAATCGTTCAAGACTCTGTACACCGTGCATTTCAGGCTCATACTGGAGTATGCAGCACCAGTATGGAACCCACACCTGGTTAAGCACGTCAAGAAATTAGAGAAAGTGCAAAGGTTTGCAACAAGACTAGTTCCAACGCTAAGGGGTATGTGCTACGAAAATCTGACGACACTGGAAGACAGGAGGAATAGGGAAACATGATAACGATATATAAAATACTGAGAGGAATTGGTAAGGTGAATAGGGACAGGATGTTTAAAAGATGGTACACAGTAACAAGGCTCACATGAGTCATAGGGATGTTAGGAAGTATTTCTTCAGTCATTGAGTTATCAGGAAGTGGAACAATCTGGAGAGTGATGTAGTGGAGGCAGGATCCATACACAGCTTAAGACGAGATACGATAAGGCTCATGGAGCAGAGAGTGGACCTAGTAGCGACCAGTGAAGAGGCGGTGCCAGGAGCTGACTCGACCACTGCAACCACAAATAGGTGAGTACACACACACATACACACACACACATACACACACACACATACACACACACACATCAATCAGATATCTGCTGCAGCATACGGGCGGCTGGCAAACCTAAGAATAGCGTTCCAATACCTCACTAAGGAATCGTTCAAGACTCTGTACACCATATACGTCAGGCCCATACTGGAGTATGCAGCACCAGTTTGGAACCCACACCTGGTCAAGCACGTCAAGAAACTAGAGAAAGTGCAAAGGTTTGCAACAAGACTAGTCCCAGAGCTAAGGGGATTGTCCTACGAAGAAATGTTAATGGAAATCGGCCTGACGACACTAGAGGACATGAGGGTTAGGGAAGACATGATAACGACATATAAAATACTGCGAGGAATAGATAAGGTGGACAGAGACAAGATGTTCCAGAGAGGGGACACAGAAACAAGGGGTCACAATTGGAAGTTGAAGACTCCTATGAGTCAAAGAGATGTTAGGAAGTATTTCTTCAGTCATAGCGTTGTCAGGAAGTGGAATAGCCTAGAAAGTGACGTAGTGGAGGCAGGAACCATACATAGTTTTAAACGAGGTTTGATAAAGCTCATGGAGCAGGGAGAGGAAATAGTAGCAATCAGTGAAGAGGCGGGGCCAGGAGCTAACCCCGGAGGGTTAGCCAACCAGGAAAACCCAAGACAGTCAGTGCGTCATCGAGGACAGTCTGTCATATTTCCATTGGGGTCCTTAATCGTGTCCCCCAGGATGCGACCCACACCAGTCGACTAACAACCCAGGTACCTATTTGCTGCTAGGTGAACATGACAACTGGTGTAAGGAAACACGTCGAAATGTTTCCACCCGCCGGGAATCGAACCCGGGCCCACCGTGTGTGAAGCGAGAGCTCTAGCCACCAGACCATAAAACTGGTGTTTTTACGAGTGCCTCAGTGAACAAGTATTGCCGAAATCACTCCTACAGAACAGGTTGGTTAATCATCGACTCTGTTCGACGAAACTACTCAGATTAGTCCAGTGGTTCTCAAGCTTTTTTGCATTATGACCCACCTCAAAAACAAATTTGGGTGTTGCAAATGTATAACATTGAGTAAAAATACAATACAGGAAAATTAAATTTATTTTAGTAATTCACCAAACTCAAGTTTAGATTCGTCAAGTTAGAGAATCTCAAGTTAGATCCATGACCTTGATATTTACTAAAAATGGTTTAGTTTTCAGGAACTAAATTAGTTTAAATATCAAGTCCCCTCGTTTTGATATCAAGTTTGTTTTTCTTTTATGTAGTAAGTTATTTACAACACTAAAACCACAGTCCAGCAAATATGAAGATGGGAATGTTAACAGTATCTCTCATCGTTGTCTCGTCACAGAGCCACATCATGATTGTTCTCTCGTCACAGAGCCACATCATGGTTGTCTCGTCACAGAGCCACATCATGATTGTTTTCTCGTCACAGAGCCACATCATGGTTGTCTCGTCACAGAGCCACATCATGATTGTTGTCTCGTCACAGAGCCACATCATGATTGTTGTCTCGTCACAGAGCCACATCATGATTGTTGTCTCGTCACAGAGCCACATCATGATTGTTGTCTCGTCACAGAGCCACATCATGATTGTTGTCCTCGAAATACACATGTTAGAGCCACATCATGATTGTTGCTCGTCACAGAGCCACATCATGATTGTTGTCTCGTCACAGAGCCACATCATGGTTGTCTCGTCACAGAGCCACATCATGATTGTTGTCTCGTCACAGAGCCACATCATGATTGTTGTCTCGTCACAGAGCCACATCATGATTGTTGTCTCGTCACAGAGCCACATCATGATTGTTGTCTCGTCACAGAGCCACATCATGATTGTTGTCTCGTCACAGAGCCACATCATGATTGTTTCTCGTCACAGAGCCACATCATGATTGTTGTCTCGTCACAGAGCCACATCATGATTGTTGTCTCGTCACAGAGCCACATCATGATTGTTGTCTCGTCACAGAGCCACATCATGATTGTTGTCTCGTCACAGAGCCACATCATGATTGTTGTCTCGTCACAGAGCCACATCATGGATTGTTGTCTCGTCACAGAGCCACATCATGATTGTTGTCTCGTCACAGAGCCACATCATGATTGTTGTCTCGTCACAGAGCCACATCATGATTGTTGTCTCGTCACAGAGCCACATCATGATTGTTGTCTCGTCACAGAGCCACATCATGATTGTTGTCTCGTCACAGAGCCACATCATGATTGTTGTCTCGTCACAGAGCCACATCATGAGTTGTTGTCTCGTCACAGAGCCACATCATGATTGTTGTCTCGTCACAGAGCCACATCATGATTGTTGTCTCGTCACAGAGCCACATCATGTTGTTGTCTGTCACAGAGCCCATCATGTTGTTGTCTCGTCAGAGCCACATCATGATTGTTTCTCGTCACAGAGCCACATCATGTTGTTGTCTCGTCAAGAGCCACATCATGATTGTTGTCTCGTCACAGAGCCACATCATGTTTTGTCTCGTCACAGAGCCACATCATGATTGTTGTCTCGTCACAGAGCCACATCATGATTGTTGTCTAGTCACAGAGCCACATCATGGTTGTCTCGTCACAGAGCCACATCATGGTTGCCTCGTCACAGAGCCACATCATGGTTGCCTCGTCACAGAGCCACATCATGGTTTGCCTCGTCACAGAGCCACATCATGGTTGCCTCGTCACAGAGCCACATCATGATTGTTGTCTCGAATCATTGCAAAGCCACATCATGATTGTTGTCTCGTCACAGAGCCACATCATGGTTGTCTCGTCACAGAGCCACATCATGATTGTTGTCTGTCACAGAGCCACATCATGATTGTTGTCGTCACAGAGCCACATCATGGTTGTCTCGTCACAGAGCCACATCATGATTGTTGTCTCGTCACAGAGCCACATCATGATTGTTGTCTGTCACAGAGCCACATCATGATTGTTGTCTCGTCACAGAGCCACATCATGATTGTTGTCTCGTCACAGAGCCACATCATGATTGTTGTCTCGTCACAGAGCCACATCATGGTTGTTTCTCGTCACAGAGCCACATCATGATTGTTGTCTCGTCACAGAGCCACATCATGTGTTGTCTCGTCACAGAGCCACATCATGAGTTGTTGTCTCGTCACAGAGCCACATCATGATTGTTGTCTCGTCACAGACCCAACATCATGATTGTTGTCTCGTCAGAGCACATCATGATTGTTGTCTCGTCCAGAGCCATCATGATTGTTGTCTCGTCACAGAGCCACATCATGATTGTTGTCTCGTCACAGAGCCACATCATGGTTGTTGTCTCGTCGACAGAGCCACATCATGGATTGTTGTCTCGTCACGAGCCACATCATGGTTGTTGTCTCGTCACAGAGCCACATCATGATTGTTGTCTCGTCACAGAGCCACATCATGATTGTTGTCTCGTCACAGAGCCACATCATGATTGTTGTCTCGTCACAGAGCCACATCATGATTGTTGTCTCGTCACAGAGCCACATCATGTTGTGTTGTCCTCGTCACAGAGCCACATCATGATTGTTGTCTAGTCACAGAGCCACATCATAGTTGTCTCGTCACAGAGCCACATCATGGTTGCCTCGTCACAGAGCCACATCATGGTTGCCTCGTCACAGAGCCACATCATATTTGCCTCGTCACAGAGCCACATCATGGTTGCCTCTTCACAGAGCCACATCATGATTGTTGTCTCGTCACAAAGCCACATCATGATTGTTGTCTCGTCACAGAGCCACATCATGGTTGTCTCGTCACAGAGCCACTCATGATGTTGTCTCAGTCACAGAGCCACATCATGATTGTTGTCTCGTCACAGAGCCACATCATGGTTGTCTGTCACAGAGCCATCATGATTGTTGTCTCGTCACAGAGCCACATCATGATTGTTGTCTCGTCACAGAGCCACATCATGATTGTTGTCTCGTCACAGAGCCACATCATGATTGTTGTCTCGTCACAGAGCCACATCATGGTTGTTGTCTCGTCACAGAGCCACATCATGATTGTTGTCTCGTCACAGAGCCACATCATGATTGTTGTCTCGTCACAGAGCCACATCATGGTTGTTGTCTCGTCACAGAGCCACATCATGATTGTTGTCTCGTCACAGAGCCACATCATGATTGTTGTCTCGTCACAGAGCCACATCATGATTGTTGTCTCGTCACAGAGCCACATCATGATTGTTGTCTCGTCACAGAGCCACATCATGATTGTTGTCTCGTCACAGAGCCACATCATGATTGTTGTCTCGTCACAGAGCCACATCACACTTCTTTTTACTTTGAATAAAGTTTTAACAGACTCATCATTTTGTTAGACAGTTCTTCTTGGTACTTCATGCCCACTTCATGCCCTCTTCATGCCCTCTTCATGCCCACTTCATGCCCTCTTCATGCCCACTTCATGCCCACTTCATGCCCTCTTCATGCCCACTTCATGCCCTCTTCATGCCCACTTCATGCCCACTTCATGCCCACTTCATGCCCACTTCATGCCCACTTCATGCCCACTTCATGCCCACTTCATGCCCACTTCATGCCCACTTCAGATAGACCCACTAGCAATGGATGGGTTAGCCAAGATGGAAAACCCATTTCTTTTAGATCAGAAAATCTGCCACTAAAAATCACAGGCCAATATTTTCTAATGATCCACAATGGTGAGTGCAGCAGCAGCAGCAGCAGCAGCATCACTTAACCTCACACATATTTAGCCAATACAACTGGGTAATTTGTGTTGTTGTTTTTTTTCAGAAATATTCATTCGACATAATTCCAGAAATGTAATGAAGCCAAATATCTTTGCATCAACAAGGGTCATATTTGCTTCCTGAATTTGTTTATTGAATATATATTCAGTTTATCAAAAATCTCTGTCAAATAGCTGACAAAAGCTTTGCCATCAACTGTTAACAGGAGAGATCTGGGTGCTGAAAAATGGTTATAAACGACCATAATTTTTAAAGGGGTGGACCTGTAAGCCAGTGGAAGGCCTCGGTCAGATGACCAAAAGCTCCAACGGCGGGTTATCATCTGACTAAGACCCGCGTCAGGAAACACTTTTCCTATTTCCTGACGAACCTTACCTAACCTAACCTGTTAACAGGAGCTTCATTTCAGGTTTTTCTTTAAAAGTCGCTAAGAATATCAAATAGTTCTATGAATGTTTTCAAGCAGTTGACCTTAGACAGCCATCAGTTGACCTTAGACAGCCACCAGTTGACCTTAGACAGCCACCAGTTGACCTCAGACAGCCACCAGTTGACCTCAGACAGCCACCAGTTGACCTTCGACAGCCACCAGTTGACCTCAGACAGCCACAAGTTGACCTTAGACAGCCACCAGTTGACCCTAGACAGCCACCAGTTGACCTCAGACAGCCACCAGTTGACCTCAGACAGCCACCAGTTGACCTCAGACAGCCACCAGTTGACCTCAGACAGCCACCAGTTGACCTCAGACAGCCACCAGTTGACCTCAGACAGCCACCAGTTGACTTCAGACAGCCACCAGTTGACCTCAGACAGCCACCAGTTGACCTCAGACAGCCACCAGTTGACCTCAGACAGCCACCAGTTGACCTCAGACAGCCACCAGTTGACCTCAGACAGCCACCAGTTGACCTCAGACAGCCACCAGTTGACCTCAGACAGCCACCAGTTGACCTCAGACAGCCACCAGTTGACCTCAGACAGCCACTAGTTGACCTCAGACAGCCACCAGTTGACCTCAGACAGCCACCAGTTGACCTCAGACAGCCACCAGTTGACCTCAGACAGCCACCAGTTGACCTCAGACAGCCACCTTACATTAGTGTGAGGCGAGAACCTCACATGGTCTGCATTTTTACCCTCATAAAACTATTTAGTATTTGATAAAGTTGATATACATCTTATTACTGGATTCAATATCTCATTTAGAAGAGCTGATTCAATATTTCATTTAGAAGAGCTGATTCAATATCTCATTTAGAAGAGCTGATTCAATATTTCATTTAGAAGAGTTGATTCAATATCTCATTTAGAAGAGCTGATTCAATATTTAATTTAGAAGAGCTGATTCAATATTTCATTTAGAAGAGCTGATTCAATATCTCATTTAGAAGAGCTGATTCAATATTTCATTTAGAAGAGCTGATTCAATATCTCATTTAGAAGAGTTGATTCTATATCTCATTTATAAGAGCTGATTCAATATTTCATTTAGAAGAGTTGATTCAATATCTCATTTAGAAGAGCTGATTCAATATCTCATTTAGAAGAACTGATTCAATATCTCATTCAGAAGAGCTGATTCAATATCTCATTCAGAAGAGCTGATTCAATATCTCATTCAGAAGAACTGATTCAATATCTCATTTAGAAGAACTGATTCAATATCTCATTTAGAAGAGCTGATTCAATATTTCATTTAGAAGAACTGATTCAATATCTCATTCAGAAGAGCTGATTCAATATCTCATTCAGAAGAACTGATTCAATATCTCATTTAGCAGAACTGATTCAATATCTCATTTAGAAGAACTGATTCAATATCTCATTCAGAAGAACTGATTCAATATTTCATTTAGAAGAACTGATTCAATATCTCATTCAGAAGAACTGATTCAATATCTCATTTAGAAGAACTGATTCAATATTTCATTTAGAAGAACTGATTCAATATCTCATTTAGAAGAACTGATTCAATATCTCATTTAGAAGAACTGATTCAATATCTCATTTAGAAGAACTGATTCAATATCTCATTTAGAAGAGCTGATTCAATATCTCATTTAGAAGAACTGATTCAATATCTCATTTAGAAGAACTGATTCAATATCTCATTTAGAAGAACTGATTCAATATCTCATTCAGAAGAGCTGATTCAATATCTCATTTAGAAGAACTGATTCAATATCTCATTTAGAAGAACTGATTCAATATCTCATTTAGAAGAACTGATTCAATATCTCATTCAGAAGAGCTGATTCAATATCTCATTTAGAAGAACTGATTCAATATTTCATTTAGAAGAACTGATTCAATATCTCATTTAGAAGAGCTGATTCAATATCTCATTTAGAAGAGCTGATTCAATATCTCATTTAGAAGAACTGAATTGTTTTTGGCAACTAAATTTTCTCTATAAATTAAACAGTGAGTAAATAATATTTATGGATTATAATCTTCATTTATTTTAAACAGCCATTTTTCTTGACCATCACAGCCTAGACACCATCTACAGCACAACATACAATATTTCCCATGAGTATTTTATATCCCCCCAAAAATAGTTTTTGTTTACTGTAGATATCAAAGGCAGTAGTGGTGCTTTCTAATGATTCACACACAGAAAAATTATCATGATCAATATATCTCATATATGTCAACATTATGTCCTCGCTGTCTCTTTCAGTACATTCATCCATATTTATTGTGTATGCTCTTTATTTTAACTTTTGAATAAATAAGTTGTGTTTCAACACCTCTACTCATCTATTTTGCTGCAAACAATGTTGTTAGTTAATGGCATCGAGCCTTTGACATCTTTGTCATCCTTTTGCAGAAATGTTTTGAGAAAAGCTGATATTACTGGCTTAATTAAATCCTCACCAACACTATGATTCTTCGCTGTTTTTGCTGTATTTAGAACAAATTCATAACTAGCTTCGAGAGTACGAATAATTACTGCAGTTTGTGCAGAGAACCATGAAATTATTGTTGTTCTATTTTCAAACTGCACTTTTTTTATTTAAAATATTCCAGTTTTGAATTTAAATGATTCTGTGTTTTGCTTTTTTTGCTTTCAAATGTTTTGCTTTCATTGTTTTATTGTGTTGCCATTGCTTTTATCAGATTTTCTCCTGATCCAAAATTGCTCGTATATGGACAGAAAGATTACTATGTATAATACATGAATGAATCTTCGGATGGGGAGGGATAAAGCTTAACCATCTGTACTCAGTTATAAATGATTTGTTGATATCAACAACATTTTTCTGTTTCAGACACATTACTAATCAGACATTCATATTTGCCAACATCTGAGGCAACTACCCTGATGTTGGTCCACTGGTGTGGGTCGCACCCTGGTGTTGATCCACTGGTGTGGGTCGCACCCTGGTGTTGATCCACTGGTGTGGGTCGCACCCTGGTGTTGATCCACTGGTGTGGGTCGCACCCTGGATGATGGTAGTAATTCATAAATAACGAAGGACTTTGCATTGACCTAAAATATAAGAAAATGTCTTTACCTGTCAATTGAACTCAGTGAAACAACACTCACAAGCATTGTCGTTAGTGAGCGTCCATGACTGTGAGGTGGCCAGAGTGGCCATGACACACCACCAGCTCACCCACACCACCACTGTGCGCCGCCAGCCTCCCTGTAGCATCCTCTGCCTTACTCTGTCGTCTTGGGATATCTCACCAATGACTTCTGAGGAAGAGTAACGGCACATTAGCCAAAAAATGTCTTGAAGATGAATTAATTAGAGCAAAAATTTGAATGTGAATTTTGTCAACAAAAATGATAGTTTGTTGTGTACCTTGTATACCGTACATCCCTTGGTCAATAATTGGAATGTTTCCGGATAATAGATGACTTCCAAGTAGGCTTTGATAAGTTAAAAAAAAAAAATTATTTGGACGTACTTACAAAAACTGCAATTTGTATATATTTGTACATATGTACAAATATGTTTCAGAAAATATGCTAAGAAGATATAGAATGTATCTCAATATTTCTCAGTGTAGAGTTATGCACGTAGTTGTCAGTGTAATGGCATAAAGGAAATTGTATTTGTTACGTGAACATACCAAAGGTAAGTAATTATATGACTCACGAAATCGTAATGACATGATTGCAAACAAACCATACCACGGGTGGGGTTCGAACCCGCGGCCAGAGAGTCTCAGAACTCCAGCTGGCCCAGTGGCTTACGCGACGGTCTGGAGTTTTGAGACTCTCTGACCGCGGGTTCGAACCCCACCCGTGGTATGGTAAGTAATTCTATGCTTGGCAACTAGATTATACGTTGTTCGTTGTTTTATATATAGAGAGAGTCATAGCTCCTTTCCCCGCCTCTTCATTGGTCGCTACTCGGTCACTCTTCCTGCTCCATGAGCTTTATCATACCTCCTGCCTCCACTACATCACTTCCCAGACTATTCCACTTCCTGACAACTTTGTAACTGAAGAAATACTTCCTAACATCCCTGTGATTCATCTGAGTCTTCAACTTCCAACTGTGTCCCCTTGTTGCTGTGTCCCATCTCTGGAACATTCTGTCTCTGTCCACCTTGTCGATTCCTCCTGTCCTCCAGCGTCGTCATATGGATTTCCCTTAACCTCTCCTCGTAGGACATACCCCTTAGTACCGGGACTAGTCTTGTTGCAAACCTTTGCACTTTCTCTAGTTTGCTTACGTATTTGGCTAGGTGCGGGTTCCAAACTGGTGCTGCATACTCCAATATAGGCCTAACGTACACAGTGTACAGGGTCCTGAACGACTCCTTATTGAGATGTCGGAATGCTGTTCTTAGGTGTGCTAGGCGCCCGTATGCTGCAGCAGTTATTTGGTTGATGTTCGCCTCAGGAGATGTGCCTGGTGTTATACTCACCCCAAGATCCTTTTCCTTGAGTGAGGTTTGTAGTCTCTGGCCCCTAGACTATACTCCGTCTGCGGTCTTCTTTTCCCTTCCCCAATTTTCATGACTTTGCACTTGGTGGGGTTGAAGCCTACCCATCAACCTTTCATCAACCAATACATAATCTAACAAACTACTTTCATTACGTGCTACATCATACCTTGTATATTTATTTATCCTCTTTTTCATAAAATATGTATTACTTATTACCAAACCTCTTTCTACACATAGCTCAATTAATGGTTCCCCATTTACATTTACCCCTGGCATCCCAAATTTACCTACTACTTCCTCCACAACATTTTTACCCACTTTAGCATTGAGATCCCCAACCACAATTACTCTCTCACTTGGTTCAAAACTCCCCACACACTCACTCAACATTTCCCAAAATCTCTCAGTCCTCTATACTTCTCTCTTGTCCAGGTGCATAAACACTTACTATAACCCACTTTTCACTTCCACCCTTTATTTTACTCCACATAATCCTTGAATTTATACATTTATATTCCCTCTTTACCTGCCATAACTGATTATTCAACATTATTGCCACTCCTTCTTTAGCTCTAACTCTATTTGAAACCCCTGACCTAATCCCATTTATTTCTCCCCACTGAAACTCTCCTACCCCCTTCAGCTTTGTCTCACTTAAAGCCAGGACATCCAGCTTCTTTTCATTCATAACATCTACAATCATCTCTTTCTTATCATTCGCACAACATCCACGCACATTCAAACATCCCACTTTGACGGTTTTCTTCTTTTTCTTTTTAGTAAATCTATACAGGAAAAGGGGTTACTAGCCCATTGTTCCCGGCATTTTAGTTGACTTTTTCAACACGCATGGCTTACGGAGGAAAGATTCTTATTCCACTTCCCCATGGATATGAAAGGAAAAGCAATAAGAACAAGAACTATGTGTATACATAAATGTGTACGTGCATGTGTAGTGTGACCTAAGTGTAAGTAGAAGTAGCAAGACATACCTGAAATCTTGCATGTTTATGAGACAGAAAAAAGACACCAACAATCCTACCATCATGTAAAACAAATACAGGCTTTCGTTTTACACTCACTTGGCAGGACGGTAGTACCTCCCTGGGTGGTTGCTCATATATATATGTGTGTGTGATATATATATATATATATATATATATATATATATATATATATATATATATATATATATATATATATATATATATATGTGTGTGTGTGTGTGTGTGTGTGTGTATATATATATATATATATATATATATATATATATATATATATATATATATATATATATATAACATTTACCAAACTGCGGCAGGCCAGGATTCGACCTCACGAACATTGTCCTGCCTCAAGAGGCCAAACATTCTACATGTCGCTCTACCATCTAAGCCATCGATCCAACAAACAACATGAGCCTTATTTCATGTTGCGAGGACACTCGTGGCAGATGTGGTTTTGAATTATTTACCAAACTGCGGCAGGCCAGGATTCGACCCTACGAACATTGCAATCTTTCAAGCAGACCCTAATCGGTCTGCTGCTTCACTGCCACAAATACACCCCTAACCCTCCTGTTTCCCAGTGTCGTCAGGCCGATTTCCCTTAACCTTCCTTCGTAGGACATTCCTCCTTAGCTCTGGAACTAGTCTTATCGCAAACCTTTGCACTTTCGCTAATTTCTTGACTTGCTTGACCAGGTGTGGGTTCCAAACTGGTGCTGCATACTCCAGTATGGGCCTGACGTACACGGTGTACAGAGTCTTGAACGATTCTTTACTGTGGTAACGGAATGCTATTCTCGGGTTTGCAAGGCGCCCGTATGCTGCAGCAGTTATCTGGTTGATGTGCGCCTCAGGAGATGTGCTTGGTATTATACTCACCCCAAGATCCTTTTCCTTGGGTGAGGTTTGCAGTCTTTGGCCACCTAGCCCATACTCTGTCTGCGGTCTTCTTTGCCCTACCCTGATCTTCATGACTTTACATTTTGCGGGGTTAAATTCGAGGAGCCAGTTGCTGGACCAGGTGTCCAGCCTGTCCAGGTCTCTTTGTAGTCCTGCCTGATCCTCATCGGATCTAATTCTCCTCATTAACTTCACATCATCTGCAAACAGGGACACTTCTGAGTTTGCAGAGGTACCTTGATTAACAGGTTCAGCTATTAAGTATCAGATGGGAGGGAGCATTATAAGTAACAGATGGGAGGGAGCATAAGTAACAGATGGAAGGGAGCATTATAAGTAACAGATGGGAGGGAGCATTATAAATAACAGATGGGAGGGAGCATCATAAGTAACAGATGGGAGGGAGTATCAGTGTTCCTTCTTTCTTATGTTCTTATAAGTAACAGATGGGAGTCTCGTATGTGACAGATTATGTAAGAGTCTCTTTAGAAATATTCATGTATAATGATAATTATAATATTAATAATTTGCCAACAAAAAAAAATCGTGGCAGATCACTTTTGGTGTTGTATCAATTTTTTTGACGTTGATTTCAAGTGTTTTTGGGTTTTCTCTTGCACGCACGAGTCTAGTTCTTGAGATACGGCTGACGGTCTTTAACAGCCAAAGTCATCAACCTTCAATAAGGAGATATTTCACTTCCTTGTTTGATTTGTTACGAACATACGAAGCTGAGTATATATTTAAGATATGTAAGAAACCTACGTTATTTGAATAATTTATAGTGAAATTCTTTATTCAGTTTTGTGGAGTAAGCAGATTTGATTTTTTTTTTTTTTCCAAATACACTTTCTACAGTTTAAATATTTGTTAGGTAATCAGGATGAAGCATTCGTACATCTGTTAACGTTTTAGGTGTTGCTTGAGTGATGGTAGAGGCCGCCAGAAGCCTACAACTTTCTTAAGGGAGGACAACCAGCTGAGGGAATACGACAAAAAATGTCGATTCTCGCCATCTTGACGCTTATTTTGAGGCACGTCCAGTGCTCAGACATTCACATTAACCCAACCACGTCGTCTATACTGATGGCTCTAATTTTGGGGAATTTTTAAAGCCCAAATGTAACCAAATCTCCATCAGATCTCTAGAAAATCTTATGTATTGGTGGCAAGAACACACCAGTCACCTCCTCATTTCGTCTTTTAGGTCACGCCAAATTCGGTTATTTATTCTTTTTCCAATTATTCTTAATGTAAAACCGACATTGTGTACAATCAACTACTAAATTATCATTCTTTATGGCCATTAATCACGTGCCCAAGACCATCCTATAACCCAGTATTCCTTCTTTATGAATTCTTCAACACAAAAATCGATTCTTCTACCTACTAGGTAAAATTGTTGTTGTTGTTCTTGATTCTCCGGAACTCTCCCGGCCTGGGTCTTTTCCAGATGGTGACCCGGCCTTGACTCCCTGTCTATGGGAGGAGGTACAAGTACCTCCTCATCTTCTGGGACCAACTGTCCCCAGGCCTAGCCCCATTCCCCGCCCTCACGGGGCTCGTAGGGAGAAGCTAGGCCTCTGATCTGCCATCTTCCCCGCCCTAGGAGGGCTCGTGGGAATGGTCTCATGGTAAAATTGTAATGTCAACGTTCTTAAGTTATGCATTCTTTTTTATAGGTGTATTCAGTAGGCATTTAACAATTGTAGGATTTGCATTGCAGTATTAAGTTATGTGTGATTATCCTAATATGCGATTTTATAAGTTCTAAATAATGTTAAAATTACAAAAAAATATATCGTCATATTTCGAAAATTGGACGTTCTGGGGAAAATAAGCAAAGATTTGGAATTTGGGCTTAAAATAGTCCTGAGAAATGTATTTAAATATTTGATGAGAAAATAAATTTTAATTTTGTTGACTAGTGGCTATGAATAAAATTAATAAAAAGTAACTGGGTTTAATATGAATGTTCCAGTTTTTCACCTTCTAAAATATTAATTTATGCTAATTTTTGTCTTCTTAATTCCAACTCCTAATCTAAACTTACAAGTAAATAAGGAAACAGTGGGTAACATTATTTAAACAAATTTTGAGTTACTTATTATCTTTTCATCTCATCACAAATTGTCTTTACAACAAATTATGGTGTGATTAATTTAATTTACATATTGATTATCAGGTCGTCATATGAGAGAGAAGTGTCGAGGTTTACTGATGGACCACTACGACTGTTGTTTAGGGACGCCTCTAAAATTAGACTAGTGTACTAGGCAAAAGAAAACGATATTAATTTTTTAATTGCACAATTGGGAAAGACGTTCCATGCACCCAGTTTTGCGTCTAGGCTATGTTGATAACACCACACGAAGCATAACAAAGCAATAACAACTGACCTGAGAGTAACGGGCGAGTGACATCAAACTAGCTGACACTTGCTATAAATATCTTAGAGATGAGCTCCATACGGGAACTATCCCAGCTGTTCCATACTATCTAACTCTCTCTCCCTCACTACCTTCCCTCTTGGAAACACCAGCTGCTCCACTTCATGCCTCCCCTTCTCACTCACTAACCCTGCTCCAATCTTGATGATACCAGGTGATAAACTTTATCCCCCCCCCCCTCTTACCATACTGACAGGCCACACCACAGGATATGTTACACCCACAGTCAACACCAATATAGTATTGGGAAATACATGAAATGTTTAGATGAAGCTAAGCGAGACATGATGAAATCAAACATACTGGGAAGATTTTTATGCTCGGGTTGTATAATGGAACCAGAACATCTTCATTAGACAAGTGTCTCCACATTATGCACTCCAGACGTGTTAGCCGAAAGGCATTTCATGATTTAAATTTCAGCATTAGCGTCTTCTAATCACTTCTGTTGAGGTCAGATACTTTTCCCACTGGGCATATTTCTAATGAAATGAATGAAATAGGCTGTGACTGGTATCGTCGGGATGGTATGTGAGCTCTTTCAAGACCAGAGCTGTAGCACCTGATCAGTCTTACATATCACCAGTTGTGGGTGTAAGATTGGCTGTGCTGAAAGATGGCTGAGCCATCAAGGTTTTTCTTGGACATCTGTGTTGTCATCCTCTTTCCAATGGTTTTGAATAAAGGGATCTGAATCTTCAACCTAAATATTTTCTCGTCCTCAAAATTTCCTCTTCTCAGAGAATCAGTTCTGACTAGTCACTAGCAAAATAGCACCACCATATGATATATAAAACGTGTAGCATGCCCCTGTTTAGTCCAATGCTATGCATTTTGTTGTGCCTTATGTGATGTCATGAATAACATATCAGACATGCAATACGTTGAGCAAAATAAGATTAAAAACTAAATATCTTTAATTTAATAGAATCCTTCTTATAGTATCAGTCACATTATTATGTGACTGATATAAGACTTAAAGCAGGTTTTGTGATTATCCGAAAAGTTGTGGAATTCTTTGGATTGATGTTAATTAGAACACACACTATTCCCTAGTGGATCAGTCGACTTCACAATATTTCAAAACATGATCAAAAACGCTGAGGATGTGTAAATTCGACATCTGAACTTTAATAACAACTAAATATGACATAGTCAGATTCTTTTGTAAATAAAATTGCGACCATATTGGATTTATGTTAATGAGGGTACCTCTTATTTTATTTCTGAAGGTTTTATTGATTTTCTTGTGGTGAAATACATGACTATAGACACCAAGAACATCTTTGTATTCCATATAATAAAAGTTATGGTAATAAGGTGGCCATTTTGGGAAATCTTGAAAAAGAAATTGGCACAGCTGGAACTCTTGGAGATTCTCACCATTAAACTCAGTGGACAGTCAAGTAACTTTAAACAGAAGAAAATCAGCTTAACTATTTCTAATCATGTGTTCACCTACTACTGTTGCACTGTAAGAATAATTAAATTAACCTGGCAATCACTAACTTTAGTTTTCCTCTCACTTTTGAAAGTATATACTCTTGAGAGTCATTGTTTCCGACATAATTTTTTTTTTTACCTATGTGTCATTTTTTCTTTAAAAAAGTCTCTGTGTGAAATTTTATTTCGTATGTTCTTTGCTTTAACATAAAAAAACTTATATAGAAGAACTTAAGAATTCAGCTCCTGTCATTTATTATTGCTATGTATGCTATACTTAAATTGGAGACGATGGTCGATCACCATGCCCAGCCCTTCTAGGGCAGGGTAGGTGCCAAGGCTGGAGCTTGCTACCATCTGCGGCTCGTAAGCCTGCCCTTCCCGTCAGCCTCCTTGGGGCGGGGAAGGTGGCAGACCAGAGAGGCCTAGCATTTATCTACCTACCTGCCTCGTGCTGGTGGGGGAATGTGGCTAGGCCTGGGGCCAGTTGGTCCCGCCGCTGAGGGGTACCCCCTCCCATGGGAGACATAGGTCTCTGACACTCCCACGCCAGGGAGCCGGAGCCGGGTCGGCATCTGGTAAAGACCAGGGCCGGGAGAATTCCCGGTGAATCAACACCTCCTCCTCCTCCTGGAGACGATATTTGTATAACGAATTATAATAGCTATAAAAATTATTCAACATAAAAATTATCAAAAGATAATCCATCAAGTAGACAGAAATTTCCAGAAATTATTTTTGCTGAAGATTTTGACTCTACCATTGAATATTTTTTTGTCTTTTAACTTTCTTCCACCGAATAATCTCATCGGCTTTCTCTATCATATATTCAGATTTTGTTCACAACCGAAAAATTGGAAATGAAACTAGATCTTTCGGTCCGTACAAGAATGGTATACAATATTGACCAGATGAAGATTTAGACACAAGTGCGATATTGCACTTGTGTCTAAATCTTCATATTGTCGGTATTGTATACCATTCTTGTACAACTTGTCAGACTGCAACATCATGGAATCGTGGTTCAGACGACATCTACATGACTTTCTTCACGGCTACTACAACTTACCCATCCCTTTGGGTATGACCAACTTCCACTGGGGAAATCCCGCCTACCAGTGACTATGCCCTCGTCTGCTACCCGTCCCTATCTACCTGACGATTAGTATATAAGCACCAGCCTCCTTGCCTCTGCTCCAGGATCTTCACGACTTCGGTGCTGAACACAACAACTCCAAGGCCGAGGGACTGATTACCTCATCTTTTGTATATAGTTCTACTGTCTTCAAGTTATGTCCTTGAATTTGTATTGATAAAGCCACTGGATGGCGAAACGTTTACAATAAAGATACCCAGATGTTGCACATGTGTCTAAATCTTCATCTTTCGGTCCGTCTGGAATCATTTTATCAGTACTGAAACGCCATCTAGTTTCATCTCCAATATGTGAGTTAGTTGTCAACAGTTCCGGACCTTGTGCTCATTATATTGTATGTACCTACATGTATTGTGAAGTATTATATTGCTTGCGCCTTCATGATAATTCAGAAGTGTTTACGAAGCCGTGAATTCCAACCAGAAACCTCGGCTAGCCGAGTAAGAGTTATAAAATCCATTATTCAATGTGCCTCATGGCTGTCCTGTCGTACAATGGACATAGCATCTGAAACCTGTTTTCTACATTTACCCTCATTATAACTTTCCATTTGGTCAGCTTTATTCCATTTTAAACACATTCACGATAGGTTTATGAGGCTTCTTCCAATTTTAATCTCACTGATCGGTGGCCTACCTGGAGGGGGTTTTGGGCTCAATGCCCCCGCGGCCCAGTTCATGAATAGGCCTCACACTGGATCAGGACCTGATCAACCAAGCTGTTACTTCCAACCGCATGCAAACCTAAATACGAACCACAGTCCGATTGGTCAAGTACTGATTTTAGGTATCTGTCCAGCTCCGTTTTGAAGACAGCCAGGGGTATATTGGTAATCCCCCTTATGTATCAAAGTCCAGTGGTGTTAGGGCTATGTCCAGAAATTCTGGAGATATTGATAAAATTTTAAGTCTCAATCATAAAAAATTGTTCAGATTGTCAACTTTTATTCTGATTAACGGCTTACTAAACACAGAGTAATATTAAAACTTCAATATCTCACTCATTTCTTTGTTGTCATCTTGTTTAAGCAAGGACCCAGTACTGATTTGGAATACGAAAAGAAATATTTTGGATTTCTTTCAATTTCATTAATTGCTTTAAGTTGTTTCTGTCTCTCTTGGATCCTGTATGGTTCGTTTAACTCTAATTCAGTATTCTCTATTTCTTTAGCCAGTACCTCCTTCCATATTTCAGAGCTTCCTTGAGCTCTGTGGTTCTTTGCCTCCGCATGTAGAGGGAGCATCTTTCTTTTTCTAGTTTACATCTCTTCTTTTTCCTTAGGGGAATGTGCCTTGAGCATACTTCAAGCACCAGAGAGTTGATCCTTTCTAGACACAGGTTCGGATATGTATTGTTTAAGATATCTTCCCAAAATGTTTCGTTAAGGACATTGTTAATTTGATCTCACTGGATGTTCTTATTTGAAGTATACCTAGAAAGGGTTTCGGGAGGTCAACGCCCCCGCTGCCCGGATCGTGACCAGGCCTCGCGGTGGATCAGAGCCTAATCAACCAGGCTGTTACTGCTGGCCGCACGCACTGACTCTAGGTGCCTGTCAAGCGCTTTCTTGAAGACAGCCAGAGGTCTATTTGTAATCCCCCTTATGTATGCTGGGAGGCAGTTGAACAGTCTTGGGCCCCTGACATTTATTGTGTTGTCTCTTAGCATACTCTCTTGTTGTTGAAGTTGAATTTGGTGAAGACACCCTTGTAACTGAGTGCATATAACTCTGTACTTCGATTAGGTTGTGATCCGAATTAATTGTTTTTGATACTGTTATATTTTGTACTGTCATTATCTGTGAAAATAAGGTCAAGTGTATTTTTCAGCCTTGTTGGCCCCACTATTTGTTGGCTTAAAGTGAATTTGTTGCAGAGATTCAACAGCTTATTTGTTTGAGAATTTTCATCTGAGCTGCCTTCTGGGGTTATTTCCTCTATGACATTATTTACCACGTTCTTCCATTTCAATGTTTTTAATTGAAATCACCAAACAACAAGACATTTGTGGCTGGGATTGGAAGATTTTCCAGACAGTAATCAATTTTCAGTAACTATTCCTTGAACTGTTGGGAAGCTGCATCTGGCGGCTTATATTGGTTCTCAATATTCACTGTCAAAACTTCAACTACATCATTTGTGGTGTTTAACAATTTTGAGCAAATGAGCTACTCTGACATACAGGCTAACCCCCCCCCCCTCCCCCTTGAAGACTGTCCTTTCTGTCGCATCTAAACAAGTTGTTCCCTGGTATCCATATTTCGTTGTTAAAGTGATCTTATATGTGGGTCTTTGTAAAAGACGCAAACATTGCATTCGACTCCGTGAGGAGTCCACTGATGAAAGGCATTTTGTTGGTGGACGACTTAGGCAAATACAAATGATGTCGTATTGCTTGTTTGTTGGGGCTTTATTTGTTGGCACTAATATTTGTTTGTTGGGGCTTTATTTGTTGGCACTAATATCTGTTGTTCTAGAGTGGGGCCACTGACTGTGCCTCCATTCCAACAAGGTTCCAAGGTGGAATATTTTTGTCATTTTCTGCCATTTTGTCTGCTTCCTGGCACTAAAAAAATATCTTTTGAATGGTTGTTAACTTCCATGGTTTGTGTCCCAAGGTTTGCGGGATCTGTACCTTCTGGTCCCTTACAAATGGTGTGCAGAGCAATTTGTTTTGCATCATTGTCTTTTCTTTTCAGTAGCACGAGTACCAGCAGCACGAGTACCAGCAGCACGCGTACCAGCAGCACGAGTACCAGCAGCACGCGTACCAGCAGCACGAGTACCAGCAGCACGCGTACCAGCAGCACGAGTACCAGCAGCTATTTCTAGAATTTTAACGACGCCATCCCTTGAAACTCATCCGAACCTTCAACACTTCCAGGTTGATGCCTGTGATGCTGGCGAGGGTGCAGTGTTGCATAAAAGCCTCTGGTGAAAGAGTTCTTCATCCAGTTGCATCTTCCTCAGCCAAGCTAAAGGCCTATCATCGGACCTATGCCAACATCGAAAAGGAGGCTATGGTACTGGTCCTTCCTCTTAAATATTTTGATGTATTTGTATCTTCGTCGTAACACAAGGTACAAATATTCAGCGACCGCAACCCACTGACCTTCCTCAGTTCCATGACAAACACCCGTCTCATGTACTGACCTTTGCGCCCACAACCCTACAATATCTTTATCAGACACATCGCTGGAAACGATAACGTTATTATGGACTCTCCAGGGCTTGATTGTTAAACTGTATCTTTTATTTGTTGTGTGATAGGGTAAATGGGTCTAATTATAAATAATTTATATTCAAAAACAGTCAAAGTTTTTTTGGTGAGGGGACACATGGCTCCTGTTCAAACGTGTCTTGGACCTACGGAAGCCCTACTGTCTGCTGTCTCACTCTAGGGTTAGTGCTTAACATTGAAGCTCCTCTTTGGGTTGAACACTGCCTGCTGGGTTTGATGGTTGAGAGGAACGGCTGTCCCATTAGTTAGTATATTTTGGCCATGGTGGCACGCTACCCACTGAGGGATGCCTAACCATGGTTATTAGTGCCATTTTGGTGCGGAGGGGTGGCATACGTCATATGCCTATATAGGCATTCCCTCCCGACCAGTGAACATCAGTTAAGAGTATAGTGGTCGGGGCGATGTCTTGCACTCGTGGAGCAGAACAGGAAGATCAAAGGTGGTTCTCACTGTGTCTATTGCTTGCAATTTCATTGATGTAAATACTCGCTATATACACTAAAATAATAATAATATTTTTATTTCAATGCAAGTTTACATAAAGATTTTGTAATTGCAATCATGAACTGAAGTGCAAAGAGAGCCACTATCATGCCATGGTATTATGGGCAGACTAAATCTAATGGCTTATAGACTACTTAATACTAGAGAAATTGATTGAGTTTGTTTTCGTTAAACATTAGCTTATGTTTATAACAGATAACAAGTTTACTCAAATTACAATCTGAGGATATTAAATTGTGACAAGGTGAAAGTGTTTTGTAGGATGGTTACATCAATAGTAAATATTGAAATTATATTATGGGAAAATAACCCTGACCACTGTTGAAAGTAGTTTACAGTATAAGTATCTTGTTTAGGGTGAGTAGGTGGTTTTTGAGAAGAGTCTTAAATTGGTGTTCAGAGCAGGTTATTGTAGTATTTACTGGTAAAGAAGATTTTGGGGCCCTTTATGTGCATAGAATTTTTACACAGGGTGATATGGACTCGGGGTATATCAAAAAGTGATCTGTGTCTTGTATTATGGTCATGGGTCCTGTTAAAGTTGGTGAGGAGAATTTTGAGCGGAATAAGTGAGAATGTTCTTTACGGTGAGTAGTTTTAGACTTTTGAATATTGGTGGAGTATGTTGTCTGGAGTGGGAATTTGTTATCATTCTGACTGCAGCCTTTTGCTGGGTGGTCTCAGGTGATTTAATGTTGTTGATCCCCATGCACAAATTCCATAGGTGAGATAAGGGTAGATGAGTGAATGATACAGTGCAAGGAGAGCTGATTGAGGCACATAGTAACGTATCTTTGATAGTATGCCTATAAATTACTTGTAATATATATTTGGTGACGGAATACACCGACTAAGAAGTTATTCTCTGCTGTCTTTTGCTTTGTCCCTGCACTGCTAGTTAGTATATTGCTGACTCGTTTACAAGCTGGTGTACATGACCACATGACTTCACCTGTGCAGGATCGAGTCCTGGTCAAGCCGCAGATCTGACACTAATTCAAAATCACTTGTTTCGTGATTTCATTGATATACAGACTGCTGGTGAAGGCTGGTACACCAAACATCATGACGTTGAAATTAGTCTCTGAGGCTCCATGACCACGAATGTCCTTGCATCAGGATAACACGCTCAGTACTGCTGGGCGCCTGGTGTTTAAGGATGGTGGTCCAATGGATAGAGTGATGCGTACTGTGTTCAGTTCACACATGGCTGGGCATGGGAATGCTCTTCTTGCCGAATAAGGCAAGCGAAAATTAGTGTATGCAATAATTTCGCAAATATCATTTTGAACTTAAAGAAAAAAAATATATTTCATTGTGATTGTTTATTATTAAATTGCGCTTGTTATAATAAGGTTAGGTAAGTTTTCTAAGGTTCTTTTGGTACAAAATTATTAATTTTTACATTAACATAAATGAAAAAGATATATCTTTAAACGTATAAGAGATCATTTTAGAAAGGACTATAATATATATATATATATTAAAGTCCTTTCTAAAATATCTCTTATACGTTTAAAATATATCTTTTCATTTATGTTAATGTAAAATTAATATATATATATATATATATATATATATATATATATATATATATATATATATATATATATATATATATATATATATATATATATATATATATATATATATATGTGTGTGTGTGTGTGTGTGTGTGTGTGTACTCACCTAGTTGTACTCACCTAGTTGTGGTTGCAGGGGTCGATTCATAGCTCCTGGCCCCGCCTCTTCACTGGCTGCTACTGGGTCACTCTCTCTGCGCCATGAGCTTTATCATACCTCTTCTTAAAGCTATGTATGGAGCTTGCCTCCACTACATCACTTCCTAAACTATTCCACTTCCCGACCACTCTGTGACTGAAGAAATACTTCTTAACATCTCTGTGATTCATCTGAGTCTTCAACTTCCAACTGTGTCCCCTTGTTGCTGTGTCCCATCTCTGGAACATTCTGTCTCTGTCCACTTTGTCAATTCCTCTCAGTATCTTATATGTTGTTATCATGTCCTCCCTATCTCTCCTGTCCTCCAGTTTCGTCAGGTCGATTTCCCTTAACCTCTCCTCGTAGGACATACCCCTTAGCTCCGGGACTAGTCTTGTTGCAAACCTTTGCACTTTCTCGAGCTTCTTTACGTGCTTGGCTAGGTGTGGGTTCCAAACTGGTGCTGCATACTCCAGTATGGGCCTAACGTACACAGTGTACAGGGTCCTGAACGATTCTTTATTAAGATGTCGGAATGCTGTTCTTAGGTTTGCTAGGCGCCCATATGCTGCAGCAGTTATTTGGTTGATGTGCGCCTCAGGAGATGTGCCTGGTGTTATACTCACCCCAAGATCTTTTTCCTTGATTGAGGTTTGCAGTCTCTGGCCCCCCTAGGCTGTACTCTGTCTGCGGTCTTCTTTGCCCTTCCCCAATCTTCATGACTTTGCACTTGGTGGGGTTTAACTCCAGGAGCCAATTGCTTTACCAGGTTTGCAGTGTGTGTGTGTGTGTGTGTGTGTGTGAATAAAATTTACAGGTTTTATGTGAATTAAAACTTACTAAATTTCTCATTCTAAGAATAATTCTGGAAGTCGAAAAAAAATTATCTATTAAAAAAAAGAAATAAAATTTGAAAAAAAAAAGGGACATCAACTTCGTAATCAAAAAATACTGCCATCGAAGACTGAAATGGCATAAGAATTAACTACCGGTCATTCATCACTTAATGCTGCCATTCCAAATTAGTAATCAATAAAAATGTCTTTATTGCATAATTCTGACGAAATTGTCAAGAACATGAGAAACTTAAATTGCGAATTTGGCGGTAGGTTAAGGTTATTAGTGTTGTTGGTACGTAGCAGCTACTGTAGGTGACTTGACAACAACACAACATAAGCCAGTGAGCTGAGAAGTGAAGCAGGTGTCATTAGTGAGAGATATGGGCCAAGGTGTGGTAGAGACCAGGGGCCAGGGTGTGGTGGAGACCAGGGGCCAGGGTGTGGTGGAGACCAGGGGCCAGGGTGTGGTGGAGACCAGGGGCCAGGGTGTGGTGGAGACCAGGGGCCAGGGTGTGGTGGAGACCAGGGGCCAGGGTGTGGTGGAGACCAGGGGCCAGGGTGTGGTGGAGACCAGGGGCCAGGGTGTGGTGGAGACCAGGGGCCAGGGTGTGGTGGAGACCAGGGGCCAGGGTGTGGTGGAGACCAGGGGCCAGGGTGTGGTGGAGATCAGGGGCCATGGTATGGTGGAGACCAGGGGCCAGGGTGTGGTAGAGACCAGGGGCCAGGGTGTGGTGGATACCAGGGGCCAGGGTGTGGTGGAGACCAGGGGCCAGGGTGTGGTGGAGACCAGGGGCCAGGGTGTGGTGGAGACCAGGGGCCAGGGTGTGGTGGAGACCAGGGGCCAGGGTGTGGTGGAGACCAGGGGCCAGGGTGTGGTGGAGACCAGGGGCCAGGGTGTGGTGGAGACCAGGGGCCAGGGTGTGGTGGAGATCAGGGGCCATGGTATGGTGGAGACCAGGGGCCAGGGTTTGGTGGAGACCAGGGGCCAGGGTGTCGTGGAGACCAGGGGCCAGGGTGTGGTGGAGATCAGGGGCCAGGGTATGGTGGAGACCAGGGGCCAGGGTGTGGTGGAGACCAGGGGCCAGGGTGTGGTGGAGACCAGGGGCCAGGGTGTGGTAGAGACCAGGGGCCAGGGTGTGGTGGAGACCAGGGGCCAGGGTGTGGTGGAGATCAGGGGCCATGGTATGGTGGAGACCAGGGGCCAGGGTTTGGTGGAGACCAGGGGCCAGGGTGTCGTGGAGACCAGGGGCCAGGGTGTGGTGGAGATCAGGGGCCAGGGTATGGTGGAGACCAGGGGCCAGGGTGTGGTGGAGACCAGGGGCCAGGGTGTGGTGGAGACCAGGGGCCAGGGTGTGGTAGAGACCAGGGGCCAGGGTATGGTAGAGACCAGGGGCCAGGGTGTGGTAGAGTCCAGGGGCCAGGGAATAGTAGAGACCAGGGGCCAGGGAATAGTAGAGACCAGGGGTCAGGATATGGTAGAGACCAGGGGCCAGGGTGTTGTAGACCAGGGGCCAGGGTGTGGTAGAGACCAAGGGCTAGGGTGTCGTAGAGATCATGGGCCAGGGTGTGGTAGAGACCATGGGCCAGGGTATGGTAGAGACCAGAGGTCAGGGTGTGGTAGAGACCAGGGGCCAGGGTATGGTAGAAACCATGGGCCAAGGTGTGGTAGAGACCAGGGGCCAGGGTGTGGTAGAGACCAAGGGCTAGGGTGTGGTAGAGTTCAGGGGCCAGGGTGTGGTAGAGACTATGGGCCAAGGTGTGGTAGAGAGACATTGCAAGGGTGTGGTAGAGACAGGGCCAGGGTGTGGTGGAGACACGGAGCCAGGGTGTTGTTTTGACAGGGCCAGGGTGTTGTGGAGACACCTGGCCAGGGTGTTGTGGGGACACCGAGCCAGGGTGTTGTGGAGACACCGAGCCAGGGTGTTGTGGAGACACCTGGCCAGGGTGTTGTGGGAACACCGAGCCAGGGTGTTGTGGAGACACCGAGCCAGGGTGTTGTGGAGACACCGAGTCAGGGTGTTGTGGAGACACCGAGCCAGGGTGTTGTGGGAACACCGAGCCAGGGTGTTGTGGAGACACCGAGCCAGGGTGTTGTGGAGACACCGAGCCAGGGTGTTGTGGAACACCGAGCCAGGGTGTTGTGGAGACACCTGGCCAGGGTGTTGTGGGACACCGAGCCAGGGTGTTGTGGAGAACACCGAGCCAGGGTGTTGTGGAGACACCTGGCCAGGGTGTTGTGGAGACACCGAGCCAGGGTGTTGTGGAGACACCGAGCCAGGGTGTTGTGGAGACACCGAGCCAGGGTGTTGTGGGAACACCGAGCCAGGGTGTTGTGGGAACACCGAGCCAGGGTGTTGTGGAGACACCGAGCCAGGGTGTTGTGGAGACACCGAGCCAGGGTGTTGTGGAGACACCGAGCCAGGGTGTTGTGGAGACACCGAGCCAGGGTGTTGTGGAGACACCGAGCCAGGGTGTTGTGGGAACACCGAGCCAGGGTGTTGTGGAGACACCTGGCCAGGGTGTTGTGGAGACACCGAGCCAGGGTGTTGTGGAGACACCTGGCCAGGGTGTTGTGGAGACACCGGCCAGGGTGTTGTGGAGACACCGAGCCAGGGTGTTGTGGAGACACCGAGCCAGGGTGTTGTGGAGACACCGAGCCAGGGTGTTGTGGGAACACCGAGCCAGGGTGTTGTGGAGACACCGAGCCAGGGTGTTGTGGAGACACCGAGCCAGGGTGTTGTGGAGACACCTGGCCAGGGTGTTGTGGAACACCGAGCCAGGGTGTTGTGGAGACACCGAGCCAGGGTGTTGTGGAGACACCTGGCCAGGGTGTTGTGGGGACACCGAGCCAGGGTGTTGTGGAGACACCGAGCCAGGGTGTTGTGGAGACACCGAGCCAGGGTGTTGTGGAGACACCTTGCCAGGGTGTTGTGGGAACACCGAGCCAGGGTGTTGTGGAGACACCGAGCCAGGGTGTTGTGGAGACACCGAGCCAGGGTGTTGTGGGGACACCGAGCCAGGGTGTTGTGGAGACACCGAGCCAGGGTGTTGTGGGAACACCGAGCCAGGGTGTTGTGGAGACACCTGGCCAGGGTGTTGTGGAGACACCGAGCCAGGGTGTTGTGGAGACACCGAGCCAGGGTGTTGTGGGAACACCGAGCCAGGGTGTTGTGGAGACACCTGGCCAGGGTGTTGTGGGAACACCGAGCCAGGGTGTTGTGGGAACACCGAGCCAGGGTGTTGTGGGAACACCGAGCCAGGGTGTTGTGGAGACACCGAGCCAGGGTGTTGTGGAGACACCGAGCCAGGGTGTTGTGGAGACACCGAGCCAGGGTGTTGTGGGAACACCGAGCCAGGGTGTTGTGGAGACACCGAGCCAGGGTGTTGTGGTGACACCGAGCCAGGGTGTTGTGGAGACACCGAGCCAGGGTGTTGTGGAGACACCGAGCCAGGGTGTTGTGGAGACACCGAGCAAGGGTGTTGTGGGGACACCGAACCAGGGTGTTGTGGGGACACCGAGCCAGGGTGTTGTGGAGACACCTGGCCAGGGTGTTGTGGGAACACCGAGCCAGGGTGTTGTGGAGACACCGAGCCAGGGTGTTGTGGAGACACCTGGCCAGGGTGTTGTGGGAACACCGAGCCAGGGTGTTGTGGAGACACCGAGCCAGGGTGTTGTGGAGACACCGAGCCAGGGTGTTGTGGAGACACCGAGCCAGGGTGTTGTGGAGACACGTGGCCAGGGTGTTGTGGGAACACCGAGCCAGGGTGCTGTGGAGACACCGAGCCAGGGTGTTGTGGAGACACCGAGCCAGGGTGTTGTGGGGACACCGAGCCAGGGTGTTGTGGAGACACCGAGCCAGGGTGTTGTGGGGACACCAATCCAGGGTGTTGTGGAGACACCGAGCCAGGGTGTTGTAGACACAGGGGTCAGGGTGTAGTGGAAACACCGAGCCAGGGTATTGTGGAGACACAGGGGACAGGGTGTGATAGAGTCAGATCGAACTTAAATATTACTGAACCCTTAATACAATTCACCTTAGAATTAGATTCCAGCATCTCTCTTCCCTTCTTGATATCCTTTTCCACAAAGCTGCAGATTCCTGTTTTTTTTTTTTCAAGCTTATCCTAAACTAACTGATAAATCCACTCATGACGAAACGTTTTCTTTAGTAAATGTTCATTAGAGTTTATAATGCAACTCCTGGAAAAATGTTTCAAATAATAAATGACCTTGTACACTATTGGTCACACAAACTCTATTGGTCACACAAACACTATTGGTCACACAAACACTATTGGTCACACAAACATTATTGGTCACACAAAGAAATGCCCCACTCAGAACTCTTGTAAGGAGGAAGACAGATATAAATATAGGGGACATAAATAGGATGGTGTTAATATTGAACTAAGAAGGAATACAAAAGAATGGATTCAAGTTGGATAAATTCAAATTTGTTTACGGTATAAGAAGTACTGGTGGCAATAGAGTTGTAGACTAGTGGAACAAACTGCCGAGTAGTGGCACTGAAGCTAATACCCCGGGTAGATTGACAAATGAGAGAATCATTATATTTATGGTATATAATATCGATGGTGGGGATGTTGCGGTATGGAGGGTCGGCTGAACTGTGTCAGCACACTTTAAAAAGAGTAACTGAATGAATGTCAGTGAAAGTGTTTTCCTCTCGTTGGGTCACTGCCTCGGTGGGAGACAAGACGTGATAAAATCAATCTAGAGTTCTAGACAGATTAGTAAGACATGTGCAAACTCTCTGTGCCGAAACATTTCGTCTGGGTTGATAGGGGCTCACTCCCGTAGCCTTGTCTGAAGGTGTTCAATCTCTAAGCCTGACTAAGGGATTGAATCCCTTTCATCAAGTCTAAGGGAGTGATATTAATAAAGTACTGAGGGTGTCGAACCAGGTAAGAACTTGAAATAATGGATTTAAGTTGGATAAATTTAGATTTAGAAAGGACATAGGTAAGTACTGGATTTCGAACAGAGTTGTGGATGCGTGGAACGGTCTTCCGAGTACTGTGATAGAGGCTAGGACCTTGGGTGGCTTTAAAAAGAGATTGGACAAATATATGAGTTTGAGGGGCTGGGTTTGATTGGTGTCACTGGGTACGGGAGTAAATTCTTGGGTACTTTTGGGTAGGGGAGGTTTTGATAAGGACCTGCCTTGTATGGGCCAGTAGGCCTTCTGCAGTGTTCCTCCATTATTATGTTCTTATTTTTTTAGTTCAAGTTCCGCAGGGTCTAACTGAATGTTATACTAACAGTATTTTGAAATTTTACTGTATGTAGACGGTGCTGGCAGCATATATATAAGTGAGGAAACTGTGGGAAACATAATGTGTCATATCTACCACAATCCGATAGATGAACATACTGTATATTTAAGAAATATCTTGAAAATTAGAATACTAATGATCATCTATCTCCATACAAACAATAATTATATCTTTATTTCTACAAGTACATGTACAAGGTATACAGGCCTAGCTGACATCAGTGACATACTACTATATAGAAAGCCACTTGTTATGCAGAGCATTTTGGGCAAATTAGGTCAAATTTGTCCCAGGATGCGACCCACACCAGTCGACTAACACCCAGGTACCCATTTTACTGATGGGTGAACATGGACAACTGGTATAAGGAAACACGCCTAATGTTTCAACCCTTGCCAGGAATCAAACCCGGACACTCACCGCGTGAAGCGAGAGCATTTGCCACCAAGCCCGTTGCCTAATGGCAATCATTCAATAGGTTTTGATAAAAAAAATATTCTGGATTAACCCGAAGAATTCGTAACTCAGGATAACTCCAGAAAGCCAATCGGTGTGGTTTATTTCCATTAGGACCTCTTGAAAAAAGTCAATGACGCCTCTGCAAAACAACAGATCCCAGTACAACCTATTGCTATTTGCAATACCGGTCTGGCTGTCCCACCAAGGAGGCACAAGTCCCTATCAATATCTGTTATTAGGGCAAGAAATGCATTCCGTAGAGATTATTAGTATTATTAATTTCTGATATATATTCATTGTCTTCTATTTTTCATTGTTTTTCAGTGATTATTCATAATTTTACAAGCATTCTATAATTTATTCCTTTTGTGTGTTCTTGCAATTCCAACAGATTGATAATTGATTTTCAGTGAAATCTATTATATATATATATATATATATATATATATATATATATATATATATATTGCCATAATTCTTGTATTCTGCTTATCTTGTCTTTATTATATATTTTATATAATTTGTTTTGTGTGTCATTTTTATATAATTTCTTATCTACCACATTTAACTTTTATAATGTAATATTATCGATAAGATAACAAAAGGACCCCAATGGAAATAAGTCACTCTGTCTGACTTTTTTTAATTATATAAAAAAGGTTTATAACTATGACCATAATTTTTAAAGGGGTCGACCGGTAAGCCAGCGGAAGGCCTCGGTCAGATGACCAAAAGCTCCAACGGCGGGTCATCATCTAAGACCCGCGTCAGGAAACACTTGTCCTGATTCCTGACGAGCCTTACCTAACCTAACCTGACTTTTTTTGGGTTATCCTAGGTTCTCTACACATATGCTGCTATGTATGATAATCTATGTAACTGTATTTGTGTATACCTGAATAAACTTACTAGGATCCTTGGAATGTGACATAAAAGAACCAGCTAACACATAAGAACATAAGAACATAAGAATGGAGGAACACTGCAGAAGGCCTACTGGCCCATACAAGGCAGGTCCTTATCAAAACCACCACTACCTAAGAATTTACTCCCGTACTCACGACACTAATCAAACCCAGCCCCTCCCACTCATATATTTGTCCAATCTCTTTTTAAAGCCACCCAAGGTCCTAGCCTCTATCACAGTACTCGGAAGATTGTTCCACGCATCTACAACTCTGTTCGAAAACCAGTACTTGCCTATGTCCTTTCTAAATCTAAATTTATCCAATTTAAATCCGTTATTTCTGGTTCTTACTTGGTTCGATATCCTCAGTATTTTATTAATATCTCCTTTGTTTATGTCCATCATCCACTTGTACACCTGGATGATATCTCCCCTCATTCTACGTCTCTCCAGACTTTTTTAGGGTTATCCTAGGTAATATACACATATGCTGCTATGTATTATAATTTATGTAACTATTTATGTGTACCTGTACCTGAATAAAAACTTACTTATATATTTATTGCTGGGTCCCTCAGTTGTGAGTCGACGGTGCTGTCACTTGAGCCAGGCGTCACCACAGGTAGCTTAGTTTTTAGCACTAGGTATACGATTTGCTTAATTTGCTTTTGAGCACTGGGTATAAACTAGACAAACGTGAGCACCAGGTATATGTTGCACTAGACTCACAGCTCTGAGTGTTGATGTTTCCACAGTATCAGCTTCGCTTGTGTTATTGTTAGCATTTTCGTTTTCTTCGGTAGCTAGCGCTAGGATAGACTTTACAATACTTTATATTCTATCAATCACGCTACATGATGCTGACAAATGTATAAATTAGATATATGTGCAGCCTTCGGAAACTTTTATTTAAATATCTAGGAACATCATTCGATCCATGCATGTCACGTAAAATGACAGTGAGCATTAAAGTAAACAAAAGGATATGGCAGGGTAAAGTTCCTCTGTAACAGTGATTCCCAACCTTTTCACTACCAAGGACCCCTTTATTAAATCTGAGGTCCCCAGGGACCTCAGGTTTTTGAAAGGCCTGTCTGCTCAACAAGCCGATTTTATTAACTAACAACAAACTTGTTTTACCAGTTTCATCTCCTAATTGAAAGATATACGTAATTGAGTATGAATTTCAATAAATGACAGTATTAGAAAAACCTACTTGTTTAAGGAGATGCTTTGACACTATATGACGAATTTCAGGGTCAATGGCAGACAGTTTAAAGCGTATAACAGGTTCCCCATTCATCCTGCTTTTGTATTTTGATATTATATAAAACAGCTGGGAGAAATCCTGCTGCTGTTGTTGTTGGGGTCTATAGGACCACTGACAGAGAAAACCTGCTTATACAGATCGCCGAAAATTTGAGCATAGCAAAGTGAACTGTTGGTTGGATTCTGAAGAGAGCTGATAACACTGGTGATTATGGAGCGCTGCGTCGAGGAAGATGTGAAGGAAAACGCAAGACAATACCTCACAATGACAAGGTTATCATAAGATATAGTGTTAAGCATCCCAAGAAAACCAGCAAAAATCTGCAGAGATTTGGCTTCAGCTTCAACTGTAGTTGGGAATGGCATTAAATATCTCAGGGCTTTGGATGCCAGTTGTGGCTACTCGTTTTCACGTGCAGTCAAAAGTCAGTGAGATGTCAGTGAAGTGTCAGCGAGGTGTCAGTGAGGTGTCAGCGAGGTGTCAGTAAGGTGTCTGGGAGGTTCAGCGAGGTGTCAGAGAGGTGTCAGCGAGGTGTCAGTGAGGTGTCATTTGCAGTTAAATCTTGTACATTTTTTATATCTACATGGAATGGATACCTAATCCACTTCTTATTGACATCAGGAAGAGGAAAATAATCCTAAAACAGTTCTTCAAACCTTGCAAGTACTGAATGAAAAGGTTTCTTATATCTTCAATTTATCTTTATCAGACTTAAAGTGAGTAATTATACATTTTACAATGCAGCCTCTTGAAATTCTAAACTTAGCTCACGGACCCCCCGTACCACCATTGCGGACCCCCAGGGGTCCGCGGACCACAGGTTGAGAACCGCTACTCTATGGTTAAGAGCGGTGCTATCTATATGCTTGCTGAGGCACGAAAGCTCTTAAACAATATCATGTAAACTGTAGACTGGCTTGTGCCAGGTTAAAAACAGACTATAAAATAACCTAAAATAGGAAAGTGATATTCATCGTAGGCCTGGGTCCAAGAGAACATGTAGGCTAGGAGGAATCATCAGCTGAAGCTCAGCCATGTATGCAAAACTGATGACAATTTTCAGAATATCTTGCTGCAAATTTCGTAATAGTTAGGAACGGAAGTTAGTGGCGACCAGCCCTCAACCTTCCTTTATTACACAACAATAAAGGAATGGAATGGATTACTTGATTATGTTAAGGCGGGTCTAAATAAAAAAAAAATAGAGGCAAAGAATACCTAATTAATAAAGCTGCAGACAGAGAGGATTCCGATTTCTTGTACTGTTAAAATATTATTATTCGTTTATTGAGTTATGTTCATTCTGTGTTGATTGACTTTTATTAATACCATTAAGGGTAAAGACTACGACGGCACCTATATTAGGTTATACTAGGTTAAATTCTACGTAATTTACGATAAATAACAATTGTGTATGAAATATCGAGTAAACCGAACTGCTTCTCACCTCCAAGAGATGTCTCTCACCCCGGTCTTTTCTCAGGCACTTCGATATTACTCTCTTCAATAATATTTCCCACATCTCTCTGTGTAAACAGCGAGATATTCTCAGGGTAGTGGACTGTATATAAGGCTTAAAGAAATACTGAAACAAGTTTACCAAGGGATTAATAATTATCACAAGCAATATGGGAATAAATTACTCAGAGTTAATTTAATTACAAAAAACATTTAAACTGCAAGATGATATGCAACTTGTTGTTTCTGAAGACACCTAGACCTCAAGAATAGTGTATTAATTCCGGGAATAGTTAATTAGGTCTAAAATAAGCCTAAAAATGCAAATCTGTACTAAATACGAAATATGTAAGTTAAAAGGTACCTGGAGTTTACCTGGAGAGGGTTTCGGGGGTCAACGCCCCTGCGGCTCGGTCTGAGACCAGGCCTCATGGTGGATCAGGGTCTGATCAACCAGGCTGTTACTGCTGGCCGCACGCAGACTGACGTACGAACCACAGCCTGGTTGGTCAGGTACTGACTTTAGGTGCCTGCCCAGTGTCTTCTTGAAGACAGCCAGAGGTCTATTGGTAATCCCCCTTATGTATGCTGGGACGCAGTTGAACAGTCTTGGGCCCCGGCTGTGATTCGTACATTGGACTACGTGAGGCCAGCGGTAACAGTCTGGTTGATCAGGCCATGATCCACCAGGAGGCCTGGTCGTGCACCGGGCCGCGGGGGCGTTGATCCCCGGAATACCCTCCAAGTAGCCAGGTAGGCCCGAGGGTCATCTGCTGAGGAAGAAATAAAGAAAAAAAAGAGGGAAGCGGACGGTAACCATACACGTTTGATTACCGCCCATACACGTCTGGTTACCGCCCATACACGTCTGGTTACCGCCCATACACGTCTGGTTACCGCCCATACACGTCTGGTTACCGCCCATACACGTCTGGTTACCGCCCATACACGTCTGGTTACCGCCCATACACGTCTGGTTACCGCCCATACACGTCTGGTTACCGCCCGGTAACCGGTTACCGTCCATACATGTCTGGTTACTGATGACGTATAGATGACTGGACCTGCTGAATTGCAAAAGCCACATAAATATTACACAGTTGTTGCAACATCGAATCTTTTGTGTGTAGTATACTGAAGTCTTAAGTAGATGTTGTAACAGTATATCATACCATCAATAGTAACAGTATATCTTCGAAAACCTGTATCCTATGAGAAGGCCTATGGTTGGTAGGGGACAGCAAAAGAAATAGTTTTTATTCAAGTTCCTCGAGCCAGGTCTATAAATGGTCCACCATTTTATGTCATCAGTCTTCCTGTGGTTTCTTGACTGTGACTTAAAAACTTTCATATAACTAACTCGTGTTTCCCAGCAGTCTGATACAATGTTGACATATGAGGAACAGTTCATTGAATCTCTTGTTGGACTAAGTTTGAGTCACCTGACTGATTATATTGTTTGATTTGAAATGAGATGGAACAATTGGCCTTCTCGGCTTTAATACATAAATAAATGTACATAGGCGAATGTCATCGTCAGATTATGGCATCCCAGGCAACATTCTCTCCCTGTGAGGAGGACACGACTGCTGCATCTTACCAATGACCTTGGCTTATAATAAAACGATTATAATAAAACGAATATTAACTAATAACCAGCCACTCTTAGGACATTAATTTAAAAAGAATTATAGTAAAATGAATATTACGTTATGTGACATATCTTCCGTCACTCTTAAATAGGTATGTATTTATTTTACGGCATGACATGAAAATCCAGTCAATTTATTATTTGATTGTCCGGAAAAATGCTTCTAATTTTGGCAACACCACGACTATCTTGATGTTTCCCTCCTAATATATGATTATTAAGCACACATGTCAGCAATATTTATTTTTTACATTATTACAATAAGGTGATTTTATCTAATAACAGAGAATTCAGTTGAAATAAGGACATTAAAATGTGTTTTACATGGGTAAAGTTCATTTTTCACACTGCGAGGCTACGGCTTGAACAATGTCGTTTAAAATACAACTTCGTTGAACAGTCTTAACCATCCTTATAGGCACTTTTCACAGGTGTCTTCAATGTTCATCTAGGTTCAGCGGTTACTGGACCACTTAGAGGAGTGTCATCTTGCTCGACACAACTTCCGTTGTGCTCACTGGCTTTATCATTTAGGCGGTCGTCTCTTATATCTGAAATATTGTCATCTTTAATCTGGAGTATCTCGTGACTTCCACACATTATGGCTATTATCACACTCAAATTGTGGGGGTACACTTCGATCACTAGACCCAAAGACCATTCGGTCATACCACGGGCGGGGTTAGAACCCGCGGTCAGAGTCATAAAACTCCAGACCGACGCGCTAGCCACTGGACCAGCTATAATAAGATTCATCCAACTAGGTATATTTAGACACCAAAGAAAGGTTAGCAATCGTGTCATTACGATTTCGTGAGTCATGAACCATTGGGTCCTATGAAATTTATCACTGAGAACCATATCCCAGGTGCCACGAGTGTGGTTCTGAGGTTCACTTGCACCATAGTGATGCTGCCATAATGATGAGTTTCCTTTTTGCCAAACTTTTGAGCGTCACTCGAGAGCCTTGTTTAACTTTGTAAACGTATCCAGTAACAAATCTGTCTCGTAATTTTCTTCATCGGAGGCATCCCGATATATTGGTACAGGCTCTAGCACGTACCAATATATCGAGATATACAGACTCCTCAATATAAGACGGATTATTAACTCTTACTACCTCCAGGTCCATCCTCGGTGCCGGAGTTATCGTTAAACCTCTTCAGAATACACTAAATTTATTAAATATTGGGATCCTGCGACTTAATTAGTGCCATTATCCTTGTTCATTTTCCAAAGGAACGATCTCCTTGTGGTAAATCTAAATATTCTAATGAAGATTTCTGCTGAGAGGTTAGTGACAGTTTCTAAATATAAGGCTCTTGTTGTGGTACAAGTGAACAGAAATACATATACTTTAATAGGGAGATAATCTGGAATATTAGTTAAAATTGTACCGTGGTACTTGCCAGTGGCGGGAGTCAAGGATACCTACGTATTTATCCTGGCATCAAGTAGACGATGGATTACACAGATTTTAATATATTTATTGACACTTTATTGTCTCTGAGGGACCCAGAATGTTTGTCTTAAATGATACAAGTGTCCTGCATCCCTCTGTGAATAGTATTAACACGAGCATTCATAATGACTAATAAGTAACAATGTAGGGAGTTTGGCTCACTCTAGTAGTCTGTACACCAGAGTATAAATTTAGTCTGTTTATTACATATCTTTAATATCCCGGGTTTAGTTATCCAATATTTGAAAGGATGATGAAATTTATAATTAATGTCCAATTTATTTATAAATTTAAATACTAATTTCTTCACATAATTTAATTTAGAGATGGAAATCTAGTTATATCTAAGGGTAATCTGGGGACATCAGCTTGAGTGGCAGCGACGACTATCTCGTTTAGGTCAGTAATGTTCGTCGTCTAAACAACTCGGTCCATTGGTCTAAGTCGGACCGAAACGTCGTCGTAAGCGGGTTGTGTGTGTATTGTTCCAGTCACGGTATTGTGCCGTTTTTTGTTATTCTGATTTTTTTAAGAGATGCTCCTCCTGATAACAAGTCTGCAGGATTTTTTGTCCTAGTTATATGATTTCAGGTTGCTGCCCGACCACTGTGGTGTGAGGGTGTGCTGTCAGGCGCCTCTGGTGGCCAGCTTTGACAACTTCATTTTCTCAGCAATGGCCGAGTCATACAGAAGGAGAGTAAATACAGTGTGTATTGAGGTGCTCGCTTGGGCCATTTACCCTTCAAATGCAGACGATCTCTTACCTGCAATTCTACTTGATAAATATGGATTTGCCACTTCAGATATTTATGGGATATCACTGAATGGAGCAACAAGAGTGTTTGTGAAATTCTCGTCGAGTGGTGTCTACGGAAGAGCTGTTGACGATTATCAAGACAAGAGGATGGTTGTGAGGGAAGGATTGGAGGTGCGGCTGAGGGACGTATCTGTGACATACAAGTGGATACGGATTCGTAATTGTCCATTTGAGGCTTATGAAGAAGATGTGAGAGATGTGTTCAAGGCCTATGGGGTGATTCATGCGGCAACTGTCGGTAGGTGGGAACAGGGTGCCTATGCAGGATTGCCAGAAGGATCATACAGTCTGAAGATGTCATTGAGGATGCCTATACCATCATATGTATTGATGCCCCTCTTTCGTACACAAGTATATGTGACATATGCAGGGCAAGTGAGGACATGCCGGCTATGTG
Organism: Cherax destructor; assembly: GCA_009830355.1. Taxonomy (NCBI): domain Eukaryota; kingdom Metazoa; phylum Arthropoda; class Malacostraca; order Decapoda; family Parastacidae; genus Cherax; species Cherax destructor. Next base: position 5,908 of record WNWK01004376.1, on the reverse strand, counting down.
GACAGGCGGGGCATCTGGCGGTGGCTTGTGAGAGACAAGGACAGTTACACCAGCAACGACGTGGAGAGGAGGTGAGGGGGATTGGTGTGGATGGCCTTTTCAGTGACATGGAGAGGAATGGGTCTTCTCCAGGGCGTAAAGATGGAGGAGCACGTCGATGGAGCGATGAGATGGAGCAAGCGGAGGAGTTGGTGGTGACATTACCTCCTGAGACATGTCAAGAGGAGGTGCAGGATTCTACAGTCGCTATCGGACAGGAGGATGGCAATGATTTGGTGGAATTGACAGATCCTATGTTGGAGGATCTAAGGAAGTTGATTGATAGTCCACCATCCGTGGGCGAGGAGTATGAGCTGCAGAATAACTCGGAAGTAATGGAAAGTCTGGGCGAAGAGCTGAGTGATGACGTGAGTAAGAGTGGTTGTGGAGAGAGTGGTAATGAGGTGAGCGTGTGTGTGGTAGAGGCGGAAGTTCATGAGGAGGACAATGTAGACAGTGCAGTGTCTGAAGAGATCATGGAGGTGGCAGGAGAATCTCGTAAGAGATCTAGTGGTTCTGTGGAAGATGATGTGTTGACGCCGGCTCAGAAAACAGGGAAGAAAGTGTTAGCAGAAAGGGATAGGAATGAGAGGGGGGGAGTAAGGGAGAAGCTTGTAGACAAGGTGGGAGGAGGGCCCAGGGGGGGTGGGTACTTCGTCAATGCAGGTGGAGCACGAGTAACGAAGCATCGAGGGAAACCACCTTTAAAGAATTTAAGTGTTTAAGTATGAATGTTAATGGCCTCCGAGCGGAGGTCAAGAGGATGTGGGTTGAGAGTATTTTGAGGAGAGAGGGTATTGATGTTTGTTTCCTCCAAGAACACAATTATAGGTGTGGTAGGGAATTGAAGTTAAAGGGATTTAATTTATATACAGGAAGTTCGGAACTTTTCAAGGGAGGGGCTTTGGTAGGTATTAGGGAATCCTGCCCTTTTCATTTGAGGTCGTGGGAGGAGGTAGGAGGGGGGCGGATTGTAAGGGTAGAGGGGGTTTGGGGTGACATTTCGGTTTGTTTTCTGGGTGTGTATATGCCAGCGGTTAATGTGCCTAGTATCAAGGGGGATTTCGTGAGGGATTATTTAGTTTATGCATTAAGGGGTCTTCCTGCGGTAACGGTGATCACGGGAGACTGGAATTGTGTTATTAGGAGGAATGACGTAGAACCGAGAGGAGCAGGTTGTGTGCTAGCAGTGTTGAGGGACTTGTTAGGGGCAGTTGGGGTTAGGGATGTAGTAGATGGTAGACAGGTTATGGTAGAACATACGTTTATTCGGAAAGGATATGCAGCACTGTTGGATAGGGTGTACGTGTCTTCAAGTATAAATGTGGAAGAGGTGCGTAATATAGATGTTGGGTTTTCAGATCATAGGGGTGTGGTGGCTGTGTTGGGGTGGGTGGGTGCTGTTAAATATTATTCGGACTTGTGGAGGTTGAATGTTAGTTTGCTGAAAAGAGAGGGGGATCGTGAGGGTTTCGAGGTTTGGTGGGAGGGGTTCTGGGATGGGGGTAGGGGCATTTGTGACATTGGGAAGTGGTGGAATTTGATGGCAAAGGAGGCAGTGAGAGGTTATTATAGGCGTGAAGGGGTTGAGGAGGCTAGGTATAGGTATGGGTTACAGAGATATTTGGAAGGGAGGTTACGGGATTGTTATAGTGGTGGAGGAGGAGGGTGTCATCAACAGGAAATAGCGTATCTTAAGGGTAGACTAAAGGATATTCAGAATGAAGTTTTTAGGGCGATAAGGGTTCGTAGTCAATTAGAAGAGGTGTTATGGGGTGATAGGCCATCGGGTACTGTTTTGAGGAGATTTAGGACACGTAGAACAGGAATGACAATAACGGCATTGAAGGTAGAGGAGGAGATTGGGGGTTATCATACAGGTCAGGTGTTAAGAACTACGGATGGGATGTGTGCTTATGCGAGGTATTGGTTTCAGAATAAGTTCATGGGTAAAGTGAGGGATGAGGTTTGTAAGGGGATTGTGTTAGAGAGCATTCAGGAGAGGTTAGGGGAGGAGGATAGGAAGGGGTTAGGTGGAAGAATAACGATTGAGGAGGTATGGCAAGCAGTGCAAGGGTTACGCATGGGGAAGGCACCTGGGGTGGATGGGTTACCTGGGGATTTCTACGTATGTCATTGGGATGTTTTGAAGGATGTTTTAGTAAAGGTGCTGAATCAAATGAAGGATAGGGGTACGATGGATGAGGTGCAGAGGACTGGGGTGGTGGTGTTAGTACCAAAAGGCAAGGACAGTGATGTTTTGAGAGGGTATAGGGCAATAACTTTGTTATGTTCTGATTACAAGATTTTTGCCAAGATATTAGCGAATAGGATGAAAAGGGTGTTGGAGAAGGTTTTAGAGGACGGTCAGTTTGGTATACCAGGACGTAGTATTAGGACGAGGCATAGAAGAATTATGACTTTCGTGGAACAGAAGGAAGGGGGAGGGGTTCTGGGGTTAGATTGGGAAACGGCGTACGATAGTGTAGATAGGGAGATGTTATATGAGATCTTAGGGAGGCAGGGGTTTGGCAGGGAAATTGTTAGGTGGGTAAGAACCTTGTATGATGGGGCCTTGGCGAGGGTCCAGGTTAATGGCAGGTTAGGGGTTCAGGTGAGGTTTGAGAGGGGTCTGAGGCAGGGTTGTCCCCTATCTCAGATCCTTTTTGGGTGTCTGCAAGACCCCTTTTATAGGTTGGTTCGTGAGGGGGTATGGGATGGGGATGAAAAGTGGGGTTGTGAAACGGGCATAGTAGGTTATGTTGATGACACTACAATTATGGTGGGGAGTAGTGAGGGTTTAGGAAATGTTAATAAGATTATAGAGGTGTTTGGAGGGGCTACTGGGATGGGCATCAATAGAGCGAAATCTAGATTGTTGGAGGTAGGTTCGTGGGTGGGTGGGCCATTGGGAAGTAGGGGTGGGTGGATGTGTGTTGACAGCTTAAAAATATGTGGGGTCATTTTTAGTCATAATAGTCAGTTGGCAAGGGATTTAAATTCGGAGTTAGTGGTGAACAAAGCGCTAGGTAGGTTAAGTGGTTTCAGTCCTGGAGAGGTAACGTTGTTACAAAGAGCAGTGGTAGTGAATGCTCTAATTTATAGTAAACTGTGGTTTGTGGCGACTGTTTATCCTCTACGGGAGTGAGACATAAGAAGGTTGACGGTAAGGGTTTATAGATACATTTGGAGCTATGGGAGGCACTGGTTGGCGCGAGAAGTAGTGACAGCGGGGGTGGCCGTAGGGGGTATGGGGTTGATACCATTGGGGAGAAGGCTCCAAAGTATATACGTAAAACAGGAATTTTTAGTAGGGGGAAGGGGGCAGGCGAGTGGGGAGGGTTATGAGTGAGGTACGTAGGTGGTGGAAGGGTAGAGATTTATTGCATTGTGAGGATATTTTGAGATACCTTTCAGTTGTCAGGGTGCCAGGTAGGGTGAAGGTGAGTAAGTTGGATAGGGTAGGGGGGGAGAAAGAGATAGTGCAGGGATCAGGGATTTATCCAATGTTTAATTGGAAATTGGTGTGGTATTGGATGAAGAGGCTGCGTATACCACCTAGGGTAAGGAAACAGGGTATAGGTTTTTATTAGGCATTTTGGCATCAAGGGCACAATTGTGGAGAATGGGCATAATAAGGGAGGGTTGTGCCTGAAATGCGGTGGGCTTGACACTGCGTATCACGTTATTTACTTTTGTGAGGAGTTGGGGGGGGTGAGGGAATGGTTTAGTGGGGTTTTGAAAAGGGTAGGGGCGGGGGGTTTGTCAACCCTTAGGGCGTTAAGTTTGGATGTTGAGGCGTGTCCTGAGGATGTAAGAAGGGCAGTGGCATATTTAGTGGTGGAGTACATTTACATCTCGTGGTGCATGAGAGAGGAGCAGGGCGTTGTCCGTATTAGAGCTATGGCGGCAGGTTTCTATAGGACAAGGTGTCGTAATCAAGAGGTGTATGCAGGAAGGTGGTGTAAGGCATTTTCTTTGGGTTATAGGAACATCACGGTTGCGTTATTGTTGGGGAGGGGGGGTGAGGGACCAACATGTGTGTGTGTGAGGTATGGTTTTATTAGGGTAGCAGGGGTGTAAGGGGAAATGAGGATGGTTTGTTGTTGATGCTTTAGGTTTCAGGTGCTCTGCTTTCAATGATAATTAATAAAAAAAAAAAAAATTGTTTTTGTTAATCAGTAGTTAGTGAGGTTGGCGAAAACGGGTTGTTGGGGGAAGGGGGGGTGTTGGGAGCATAAGGGAAAGCTTGCCTGTTTTCTAACTGTCGGCGTCATCATAATCTCTTAGGGGTTTGTGAGTCAAAGCAAACCTTTGTAGACTAAATTAAAGGAAAAAACAATATATATATATATTGGAAGATCTCTATTATTGATGCCGCCTGTGTGAGTGAGATCCGTGTGTTGGTGTATGGACATTGTGTCACGTATGGCAGGTGTTTGGATGTATGTTGGGTGCGTGTGTGTGGGTGGAGAAAATATTATTTTCCTTTGTGTTAACTTTTTCAGCTACCACCGGGGTAATTTTTGTGTTTTGTCTGTGTCAAACACAGGGAATGTCATATGGTTCAAGCATGACATGGTGGTGTACGGTCCGTATTTCTAACGGCTGCACCCCGGCTGTTCACGTGATTTCCAACATCTGCCCATGTGATCTGGCATTAGCCAATCATAGGCCTGCCTTTTGAATGCCTCAGTGCCGGGCGGCCTAGTAGCGACAGTACCATCCGAATAGGCATACGAGACGGACACAGGCATAGGCTCTCAGCTCCCATATATCCAACGCCTCATTAAACGCTACCAAAACCCAAGCTCATCGTCTGTTAATATTACCAAATCTATGAAAAGAACCCCACAACACAAATGGTGACAGCTTGTGGGCCTAGATTTTGTGTAATCTGAGCAGATTTAACAAGAAGAGGAAGAGCCGGTGTGATTGCCTCTAGCGTCTCCCAGACCAGCGTCATACCAACCGTTAACCCACTACCCTCAGCCGGTGTCGTCATCCAAGACTCTTCTGAAGCAGTGTCTCCAGTCTTCTGGCATCCCAGGTTACACAGCCATTCACAATTGCAGGACAGATCAGCGAGGGGGTGGAATAGCTATATATTACTCAGATCAACTTGAATGTATCAATAACTCTTGCATAAGGGATGAGCATGGAGAATATATTATAGCTAAATTTAAATCAAAAGACCTGCAAAAACCCCTCACAGTGATAAACATCTACAGATTACCACAGTCAAACATTCACCATTTTAGTGAAAAACTAGGTAACCTAATAACTGATGCACACATGAACAAAGACCATTTGCTGCTCACAGGAGACTTCAATATAAATCTCCTACATGACCAGGACCCACAAGTAACAGAATTCACAAACACTATGAGCAACTGCTTGTTACTACCAACAATATCAAAACCTACAAGAATCTCCGAGACTAGTACCTCATTACTAGACCACATCTGGACTAATACTATAGCCCCTCTAAAATCAGGCATCATCACAGACAACACCACAGACCACTATCCGACCTTTCTCATAACTAATCTTGGTAAATTGCCCTAGATATTACAAAAGTTACCTTCAGACTACATAATGAGTCAGCTGTAAATAACTTTATAACAGCTATGATTAACATTGACTGGCATAATGAGTTAGAAACATATACAGATACTAATGAATGCATCAAGAATTTCCTTAACAAAACCCACCACCTCTATAACAAACATTTCCCTAAAAAATTAAACAGATCACAGCTAAGAGACTTAACAATCCCTGGCTAACACCCAGCATCCTTAAATCCATTAACAAAAGGCACCAATATGAAAAACAATACAGAAGGGGTCTAATAACCAGAGAACAATCC